>JAZHYW010009656.1:0-61504 GCA_037355805.1 Ixodes ricinus
CGAAGCAGGCTACTATTCTGCGTTCCACGTTATATGCGAATGATCAAAACTGAAGCGCAGCGGAAAGCTGATTCTCTGAAGCGTTCGGCTTAACGTCGCTCGTGCACCTGAAGCTGTTACAACAGCATCACTCGCGCTTATGGCGGTAACCCATCACCCTGGGTAAATATTTATATGAAAACCAACGCATTAATAACGGTCGAGGTGAAGTCAAAATGTATAAGTGTTTATCACAGTATAGTGGGGGTATCAAAAGCGTGTCTTCAGCGTACGAGCGTTATCATGACCCATCGAAAGCCCATCTAAAATGAACAACAATCAGCAGAAACATAAAGAGCGCGCACAAAACATGCCCAGGCAGAGACAAGCAGCAGCGCCGTCATTGAAAACGAGTGTAATAAATGCATCCAGCGTCTGAAGAGGTAAACAAACACGAAGATGCATAAAACTGACAAGCGTATGTGAAAACACTTGGAAAACCTGTGAACCAGCTCGCAGCGTTCTGTAGACTTTTTCAGCAAAAATAGCCGTGCTGTTCTGAAACACGTAAGCCATCCAATTCACCCAAGCAGCTTTTGCTACACGCTCTTTAGAGCCTGACATTGCAGTGGGCGAGTCAGCCTCACTGTCACATGAGCCACGGCGATGTCCAGTTTTCTGACAGGAGCTGTGTTCCCCGCCTATAAAAAAAACAAAAACAGCCTCCTGATGAACTAAAGGCCAAGCCACGGGCCACCAGGTACAATCATGTTCCACGCTAAACATGACACGCTTAGCACGTGATTGGATTGGGAAAAATAACCGAATCCAAAAAAGCTACGTCATGTTTCTCAACTTGGCACTGCAATAGCCAGTACGTAGTGGCTTTCTTTAATGCTAAGGGTGATGAAGATCACTCACTGCTCGATCAGACACTGTCCGCCCATTCCATCAGTGATCCGAAGCGGGCACCGATACGTATCGAAGCGAAATACCACTGTGTAATGTCTAAGTGGCTGCATTGTTGAATCTGGCTGTTCGTAGCTTCTGCCTTTGAATTACATCGTAGGGTAGGCAGAAGTATAGATGTTGGCAGAGCTGTTACCCGTCCTCCCATCTTGCATTTCCCAGGCCCTGTTTCAAAATGATTTCTTCTTTTACCCAGCAAAACTTGAAGTTAAGAACCTGCTATATTCACCTCAAAGACTATGTTGATGTTCACTGAGCGTCACCTCACTGGCTCTGTCTGCTTGAAGAAATTACCGGATATCACGGAAGCTGAAGGAGGCGAAGGCGGCCTTGTTGCCGCTTCCCGCTTGAAGTTAGTTTACTGCGCTTCTCCTTATACTTGTCGTCTTTAACCCTTTCCTACTTTGCCGCTTCGCCATTGCTCGTGCTGAAACATTTTCCCATCACCCATCTATTTGTGAATAAAATTTGCACTAAGATTTACTCTACAAACTCTGGTAGTGGAGATGAAATTGCTTACCATTCAGCTCAAATTGATCAAGCGACTCCATATACCTATATATTTCGAAAAACAACAACGATTATTTTAACGTGTACATTTATTATTTTGCCAAGCGTTTGAAAAGGTTAATTTCACTAGAAAAACGATAAACAGAGAGGTTCTTGCGGAGCCGAGTTTTCCAAAGCTCGTCACTTGTGCAAATATGGCCATCTTAAAGGCGGCAAATTATAAGAGACATCACTATAAGTGCTCGAACGATACACAAAAACTCCCTAGTTTCTTAGGCAAGCGTAAACAGGAAGTATAAGCACTTACTTTGTCCCTTTAAATACACTCGTTGTGATTAGTGCTTTTGCGTTCAAGCTTGGCTAAGCATGTTTAGCTTAAGGCAAGCTACAGGTTCTAGTTCCTGCTGCAATTAATATGAAGAGTTCTGGGTTTAGTTTTAGTTTTTACGTCCACTAGAACTCCTTGCGACTACTGTTCTTTTGTATTTAGTTCGCGTATTGCATCTAATAGGTTTGGTTTTAGGAACATATGCATCCTGCGTTATTTCGATTGCGCTCTGCGTTGCGGCCTTCGCGCAGCGCCTCTTCATTAACCGACGCAAGTGCATACAGCAACAACTCACCATTGTACTGGCTTGACACCGGTGCTTTATATGTGTACAGGCTTCTTTGTTTACCTGTAGTGGGCAGGCGGTTTAAATTTATTAGGAGAACTGGGCGTGTATATAATGTCATGTTTGTTGAATAAGCTACAGGCTGTGTTTGAGACTTGATTGTTCTGTCAGGTGCTGGCTTATTAGTCACATACCAGTTTTCTGGATGGTTAACTCCGCCATCTGGAGTCGACTGCGCTTCGTCGGGCAGCGCATCGCATCCCCATCGGCCATTCGCAGGTCGCCATGGCAACGCGTGTTAGCACCCTCGGCACATGGACGCAGCGCAGTCAAACGCTAATGTCTGGCTAGACATATTTCTAAGGAGAGATACTGTGAAATATAGTTCACATGTTTTTGACAGCCGTATGGCCTCTCTCCCTGCTCGGCAAGGACATGACTCCGGCATAAATTGTGGTCCTGTCGGAGATTTTGAATAGCTGCACTGGAAATATGAGTTCCCTTCTATCGCATATTTTCTTACATTTGGGCCCAGTAGCATTCAAATCTACGACTGAGCAGTCTGAATACCAAATGGTACTCCACTTAAAATCAATCTACAATTTATAAGCAAGCGATATCAAAGTAATATCGGACCTCCATCTCTCTCAGTCTTTCGACGCAGATATAGAGTGGCTGCTTCCTCAGCTCCAAGCACTTGGGAGACAGGCCGGGCCCCAGCAACCCTCCCAACGCATTGCCCTTCCAAATTCTCTTCTTTTTCTCCTTTTCTCTCTTCTGTCGCTTGTACATTGGACAGGCAGCGAGACACGTCCAGCAGGCACTTCCCTCTATGCACGTGCGACCTGCTTTCCTCTTTCTGCCACGCCGAGCCGGGTCCGACTCCGACTCAGAAAATCGCCTCCCCTCAAATTGAGGAACATCCGGCAGGAAACTGTCTTTGCATGAGAATGCGTGAGTCTGCGGCTGCCACCCTGGGTACTGCACAACGTACTGCCAGTGCAGTCGGAGGGTACAATGAGGCCTTATCCGTCTATAGTCTGTATCTTTGTTTTGTCCCTTATCTTCTTACTGCATACTCTGAAGTAACCATATTTTACGTGACGGTACTGACATTCCTATTGGGGTAGTACCAATTCAATACGGAATAGCAAATGTCTAATAACAAACTGTCTTCTTGTGTGTCACTTTCCGTTAATTCATCAACTACTTCTAGTCACGCACGTGGTAAGTGACTGTTTTTTATTTACAGAATATTCCTTTGAGATGTTTCTTACCATGTGCTTCCTGGGCATACGCAATCAAACAAGTCTGCAATAAATGTAGCGTTCGAACAAAAAAGCGAGAAACATGACAAACAAATATGCCTTAAGCGTAATCATAGTTGAACTAGTTGACGAACAATGACAAGCCTGAACTATCAACAGTTAGACTTCATTTTAGTGAAACGGCGACACCTGAGGCAATATTAAGAAACATTTCTCCCTTTCCCCCGTTTTTTTTATACTCAAAACTACTAAAGAAAAAGAGAACTGAAGCTTTTTGTGTATTACGAAGCTCTATTTCTGTTTATCCTGGAGCAACAGGCCAATACATAGACACCTAAGACTGAGAACTAACATCGTTTTCTCTTGCTCAAACGTCTTTAAAAGCACATACAGGCATACTTTACATACTTTTTTTGCACTTGTCGCTCGTAGCGCTTACACACTGACCAATATCTCGATAAAATAGTATTTTTTTTCACTGAATTTTAGGCACTGCCGGAAAATGTTGAAGCAATTAAAAGTAAAAATGAACATTCCCGCAAATATATCACGAAGACATTAGGTTATATAATGTCAAAATTTTATCGAAATTGCCTCTTTAAGAACCAACTGGTGAAGTAGATATTGCTGTCGCCGTTGTTCTTTCACCATTAAGCGCTGTTCTTTTCTTTTCTGTTTCTGCCTCTCCCGCTCTACTTGTTTTACATATCTTCCGGTTCTCATCTGTCTATTTGTTTTTTGACTCGAATGAACCATTTTACATCACGCAGCTGGGCTAGTCCCTCACTCTGCTCCTAACGACCGCCATCACCACCACTGTACCGCAGATTTGTTGCATTAAAAATTTCAACAACAGCATACCGTGCGTCGGCATAGTCTTCAAAAGAAATGTTGATAACTGCGATAGATCTCGTCATGTATTCATCTCACATGATACCTTTCGCTGGTGTTTACCAGGCCGTAAATCTACGTGAATTGCCGTGATTTTTTAATATAGCGAAGACTGCATGCACTTATGCGTTGCCGTCTCGCGCCACCAGGCGGCGTGATCTTACGTGGGCCGTTTTTTTGCAACGGCGAACAAGCTCCGACGATAATTTTAAATGTTTTAGAATTTCTTTCAGCAAAAACTCCACATCTGTTTCATGAAACAGCTTGACGCCTGCAGCCGGCGGAGCGTTTAAACGCCTGCAGGAAATTCACTCATATCCTGGCGCATTAAAGTTTTCTAAGGATTTCTGTAGAGTATAAAACGGTGTGACATGACCTTTGCGTCGAGGCGATACCGACTGATTGTACTTTCACCAAATAAATCACATACACCCGATATAATTAGGTAAAGGCTTCTTGTCGACGCTGACAGAGCTCATCCACGTGAAGCCAGATACTGCAGGCGCGCGCTGTCACTTTCTCCCTGCTGCGCTTTGCACGCCCGTTTCCATGTACGTCACTTGCGGCGCTGTTTAGCTGACCCGTCTCTGTCATAGCAGCGGCAGCGTGCAGGTGTATCCGCATCCGCATTGCCTACTCTGAACACTAAGTTTAAAGGCGAAGACACAAATCAGGCTTATGCGCAGGGAGCAGCCTGCGGTGATGCGATCATTACAGTTTAGTTCTACTATCATTGCCGCTGTGCTACGTGGGAAAATCGGCGCGCCTTAATGTATCCCGCTGATGCGAAATATATGTATTTCAAAATCGGCACAGCGAAGAATCACGGTATTGACCTGCTACATTCAGACGCAGAGGCCTACACTCTAAAAATACCCACGTCGCGTCTACTCTCCATAAGCTAAAGATTCGTAATCACATATGCGTAAACGAACTCATCTCTATCAACGTCTGACGCGGTAGGTGGCGCGTAGAACACTTCGGTCTGAACTGAAAAGTGGTGGAATCCCATGTGAGCGGCCATATTCTGCGTTGTATTGAAAAGAACGACAAAGAAGCACCTTCGTCAAGCATGCGACTGGAACTGTACAAAAGTGAGAAGGTTTGAAGATGATTTCATATTTTACCGGTTGATCGAGAAATAAAGTGGATATCTGCCGATGAAAATGGAAGCAAATTAGCCATGACCAGGACCACGCGGTAGCGGAAACCGCTTTAAGTTCAATTCGCGGATACTTGTCATCAGATTTATTTGTTTTGTTCCATCATAAAAGCGGGAATGCCGCCAAGTTATGAGCACCTGACAACTCGTTCAGTCGTCTTCAGATCGAGCCGCATACAGCCACCCTGATCGTTGAACACAATAGATGCTACTCTTTCAAGCGTTTCTGCTTGTCGTCTGCTCTTTAAAGAGCGACACCTGACCCGTGAACCAAATGTTGGCCCGTGCTTGCGATAAAGTGAGTGCAGACCTCAAAAGACAAATTTGAAGACCTGTGCAGCAGGCTCGATGTAAACAATGGATACAAAGGAGATGTGATCATTGGTACCGGTGACCATCACAAACGGTATACCTCGTCACGCCAGTACGGTCAGAAGCTGTGATTTTCAGTAGCGGCGTCGATCATCTCAGCTAAGGTTCACTCGGACTTTTAGGCCAGTGACGTCTATGTTTGACAATTGCGGTCGAAATCTCTGCACCTCACGAATCAGGCTTTCGAAAACGTGACTCGGCGTCTGGCCGGAATGGATAGCCGCATGTCACATTATTGCGAGGTTGCAGTAGCGAGCCTCAGTATTTGGAAGTGAAACCGCTCGGCCAGGTCAGGCATTTGCCAGGACGTAGAATCAGCAATTGACGAAAAAGGAGGCCAGGAAGGAGACCCTTCCCCAGCCTAAACAACATCGCATTTCAATGGTTTGTTTCAAGTTTCCGCTGGTTCAGACCATTATATTGAACACCGCCCCGTAGGACTTAAGCAAGTAATTTTGGCTCTTTTTGTCAATATAATAATAATTGACAGCCGGAGGCAGCTTAGTCGATGGACTTTAGAAGCGAGCCGTTCATACAGAGAAAGGAAAACAGCTCAGAGTACACAGGGAGAAACAGAGCGCTGTGCACGTGTGCTTGTTACATGCGTGTCTGTGTGTCACTTTGCGCCGTGGTTCCTTTTTATGTTTTAGTCGGTAGACTTTGGATGCGTAGATTTAGCAATCTTGGCACCATGCCGCCCACAGGTATCGACACTTAGGTGTAGCGTGCCCAATCGTTCAGCACATTGCGCTGTACTTATATTTGAAGGCAGGTGAAGACCGCAGTGCAAGTTCTGCCACAGCGCGAGGTTTCTAACCTCGGGTCACCGCTACGCATCCGACACCTGGAGCTGGTAGCTTTCTCTGTGCCTGACTCAGGGGTATGCGTATCCAGCGCGCCAGGGTTCGTCTTTTATTGATTTGGTATGCATGTTGTTCTCGTGGACCTGCGTCACCAGAAAGCACAAACCTGGCGCTGTGAATGCTCGGCAGAAGGGCAGAGTGCGTGCTGGGAGCTTGAACTGCAGTCATAACAGGTTAGAATGCAGTAAGTTACTACTGTAGGCGAGCCTACTACAGTATAATTAGGGTTTCGCGTTTTAAATTAATCCGATAAAATCAGAATACTTGCCGTTTAAAATTTTGCCGATTCCGTATATAGAAAAACTCAGAATATTTAGAACATAGGCGTAATAACGCCGACAGGTCTTATATTAAACAGGATTTCAACAAACTTTAAAACATATCACCGTTGCAACATGGAACTTATCCCGTTATCATAAAAACAAGGCCTTCTCTGAAATACAATTAGAAGTCACAACATATGAAAAGCTGCTTACAAATTAACAAACTGCTGTTTCTAAATTGAGTTCACACCACGAAGAAGCCGACAAAACTCCGAATTACTGTGTACCATAAAGAAAGCTCCCGAAAAACACCCCAAATTTATTGCTAAAAAATAAACTCCAGCATGCAGCTCCGACTCTATTCAAAAATGAACTCAGAGAGACACAGTACACTACCTATAAGGGTATTCACCGGACGCCATATTTTAGGCGATGTTTAGAGGCGCATCTCCGGCAGAGCTACATTAATAGCCTACCACTGGAATCGGAAATCTCCCCAGTAGGCGACTTTGGGGTACACGTTGCAAAGGACATGGAAGCAAGCCACATCAGCAGAAAAAAAAGCTCAACAACCACACGCACACAGATCCCCAGCCAACAATGAGAATACTCCTATTAGCCCCGTGCGGAACCAGAAAGCTGTCACCGCATGGCATTGCTCCACGATTGACGAGCATACAGCTATGACGTCGAAGGGATTTATCATCGGCAGACAAGAGGAGCCCAGAAAGAACTTCAATTTTGGCGGTGTTAGCATTCATTTTCTTTGAAGGCTGTGTTCAAACACCCTGCTATTTACAAACACACCATGAACATTCCATAGTGAAAGCGCACAGGGAACCGCAGGGCTTCACCAAAACATCTACGCCTTCTAAGCGCAAGCGCATGACGCGCGTGTCGCCTTCACTCAGTTTAACGAAAAAGTGACCGCCATCGTTAGCTATCTCGACAGCATTCGCTCAAGTGGTGGCAACCTGAAACCGTAAGTAAACATATTGCTTTGAGGTAGATGATGCTATTAGTGGTTTAATTAATGATGAGGTGTACATCACCAGCAATTTAGAATACAACTTATATTTCATTGTTCAGCAAACTGGGTATACCTCACACAAAAATTTTCAGGAGGCACTTGCACCAATTGTTGTTATTGACACCTCTGGGGGCCACTGGCATTACAAGTGAAGTTAGAAGAGAACGCAATAAAAATATAAGGCAGCTGTACACTTTACCAGGAGAACAGGTAGACTGCTTCTGGCGTTATTGTAACCAGTTTAAACATATGGTAAAGTGGCATGAATTTAATAATGAATACTGAAGGTGGTTAAAGTCTGGAAATTTGGGAATGAATGACTCCTTTGTTTTTGGAATGTCTACTTGCCTGTAGTGAATCGTGACAAAATATTGAATGCGTTGATCAACAATTGATTTGTGAAATTATTGCATTATTATGGTGTCAACGCTATGAAAGCGACATTAACAGCGCCTTTTGACGCGTAAAGTAAAGGTATTGAGCAACGATAAGCTGCGTTTTCATGGAGCTCCGGCACTAGATAATAATTGATGCGATAAAACAAGCAGGCAATTTGTACTGATCGAAACGGCGGGTTTAGCGAAGCGAAACCTCTGACCAGGACGTTTCATCGAAATGACACTTTAGCGAATGGCGAAGCGTTCACATTTGAGCAGATATGCAGAATAAAATGGAGGCCGCCGGCGTCGACCGTTTTCCAACTTGCCGAACGCTTTGGCGATGCAACGCTCGAGCTGGAGATCAACATTAATTTTCCCCAAACGATAGCTTAAGGCACGCCTTGCTATCGCTTCCAACATACCCCGTAAGCGCGATCTGTTTGGAAGCCCAGATGGCCGCCACCACAGCCTATCCGCTAAAACGTCATTCCACCTAAGCGTCAATTCGCGTCTGCGATCTCTATACGCTAAAATGACAATTACGCTAAAGCGTTATTCGCTCATATATTGTGGACCCGCTATTGCGCGTTAACGATGAAAATGTTTTCACTAAAAGTGCGTTCCGCTGAGGTGCGATGTCTGTCCGTCCCTTTTGCCCCCTCGGCAAATGGCCGTTTACAACAGCTGGCGTCTTTTTTGTTTTTCGTAGAAAAGGCGATGCGCATAACAAAAAGTTAAAAAAGCGACAGGCGGGGACCCTTCTACAATCAACGCGGACAACCAGGTAGTCAATGGCTTCGCTCGCTCTCCACAGCATGCGCGCGCCCGACCAAAGAAAGCACGTGAAGCGTAAGCGAAAAAAATAAGCAACAAAAAAACTGGAACAATAAAACGAAAAGCCAGCGGAACAAGCTAAACAAACAAAATGACGTTACGATAGCCCCAGCCAGCTGTGGGCCAACCCCCCCCCCTCCCCACGCACGCTGCGCAGCGCGCGCGCACACACTCTGACACTTACGCATCGCAGTTAGCATCCCGCGCCGCTGCAGGAGAACTTGGAGAATGGGAGCCGGAGACAGTGGCGCCATAGCGTGTGACATTCCGGTGAAGGGCAGCGAGGCTGTGAACTTGGAGGATGGCCGAGAACCCGGAGGAACAGTGGCGCCGTTAGCGGTGACTTCGGTGAAGGGCCGTGAAGTCGAGACGGGCTCGGCGAATTCGCACTTCGTGAGCTCAAAGCTCCCGTTTCGCTCACGGCTCCACCGTGAAAGGCGAACGAGCGACTTCGCTGAGCAGGATCAGTTCACGGACGTGAGGGGAGCATTCCCCATCACGGAGCTCATTGAGGCTCGTGATGGACGATGGCGTGCGACTTTGTGAATTCAAAGTTAGCGGTGATGTGATGGGGAATGCTTCATGAACTCTGTCGCGATCGTGATGTGACGATGGTCAGTGCCCCGTGGAACCCAACGGATTCGTGAAGTGACGGTGAATGACTTTTGAGTTCAGAGGATTGCTGTGTAGCGTGATGGGGATGAGTTTGTTATCCGGTTGTACTCCGTGATGTGGATGGTCGTGATTTTGGGACGTGGTGTACTCGGTGATGTGAGCGGCCGTGACTTTGGACTTAGCTGTACTTTGTGATGCTGACGGCCGTGACTTTTGCAGACGGTCGAGTGTACTCTGTGATGTGAAACGCTGTGACTTTTGGACGTGATGTACTTTGTGATGAAGAGCTGTGACTTTTAGATGTTGATGTAATTAGTGATGTGATGGTGAGTGAGTGGGTTCCAAATGCCGACCTATACCAGATGCACCACTCACTGACGGTAACTCTGTCGAATGGCCACGACATTTCAAGATCCCTCCCCAAGGTCATTCTTGAGAAAAGACTAATATTTTAATTTTTCGGTTAATATCGGTTATTGGTAAATAATTTACAATTTTGGTTACGGCCACAGTTACTAAAAAATTCTGTCCCTTCAGTTTCGGATAAGGGTAAGGTTTGAGTCCCTGGTTGCTACATGTAAAAGGAAGGATTGTGGCTAGCTGACCTTTTAGCAGCGCCGAAACAAGTGCGTCAAGATTTATCTATCTGCCTGCACGTTGATGCTCGCGTCGTCTTTGTGACTTGGCCTATGCTAGGCCTAGTGGTCCAAAGCTTGGTTCACGAGTGTCTGGCACATTAAACTTGCGTTTACTCAGCATGTGAACACTTGAATAAAGCCAAATACCTTTTCATTTTGTGGGCTTCATCTCCTTTTCCTGCGAAACACTCAACTGCCCCTGCCAGACAGTGCCGCGCTTTGGGCACTTCTCACAACTCGAAACGTTGAAGTTGTTGCGCATCAAACGGTACGCGTGAACTAGCTGATTATACGAAAGTCCAATTTTGCGATACCGATGCGCATAAAAATAAAAAATTCATTGAGCGAACCGTGCAAAGAGGTGCGACTTATAGTATACAGTCATGTCTCGTTAACATGGAACCCGTTAACATGGATACCCCGCTATATGAACACCATTTTCGGGGACAAACTGGGAAAATACATGCATTTTTGTCTCGTTAATATGGACAACTCACATTATGGACGATTTTTGGGGGAATGGAGGCATCCATATTAACGAGACATCCTACCAACTTTTCCATGAAAACGGCTCAATATATGGAAGTGCGACTTATACAAGGGTGCGACTTAGAGTCCGAAATACGGTAAATGGTGAAAGAAAAGAAAAGACTCAACATGATTGCAGGAGCACATGGTACAAAGGAGTACAACCAGAAAGTAGACAGACAGCCATAAACTGTTGAAGGGTTCGTTTGAATTCTGAGATATTTTTCACTTTTTTTTAAATGTAAATCTGGAATGCAGTATGCCAGAACCAGTTTGATTAACGGGTAAATGAAGTCACAGCTCAATTTATGCTAACTCGTATAGAATCAAAACGATTGGCACTGACCACTGCCAAACTTCTGCCAAACATTTAAAAACATTTGGCCAAAACTTCAGCCCGTCCAGTCATTTTCTGTACAACAGACGGCAACATGAAATTAACTGTAATGATACACTACACTAAACTTGTTCCTTGATAATACTACACTGTGAGAACTCTCCCAAGAAACGACATGCAAGTCTGGTCCTGCTACAAGCCTACTAGTAAGTTGTTCAAATTATTTTTTGCCTTGTTCCTTTCTTGCAACTGGATCACCAAACTTCTTTAATAATGGCTATCACAATTTCACAGGGATATACTATGTATATTTTGTAGCAGGCATTAGTTTATCACGTGAACCTGCGTGCATGCCCACATGGCTACATAGTAGCAATGCAACCCTACTGCTCCAAGCGGTACGAGTTACGTTTCAGCATAACAACCAGACCAGGCAGGGTCATGGAGAATGTCGAAAAGCTCGAAAGAGAACTGTGGCAGGAATGCTTAATCTAGAGCAAATGCATAAACTGGGAGATTAAGTGACTCTGATAGCTCTTGTTTCAGTTTCAAGTCTAGACTACACCATTTCGAGTCTAGACTATATCAGAGGAGGAGGCAGCATCCTCTAACAGTGGAAGCTATGATCCTGTAAGTTTCTATTAAAAAGTATTGCATGTGGTTGTGCATTTTGCATGTCATTTTTAATTATTTATTTGTGCTTCTTACAGTCCTTGGCACCTGGAAATTGTGGTGCATTCCAGGAAAAAAAATGCTACAGTACTAGTCGCCAACAATTTTTCGAACTTCGCAGGGACCGCAAAAAATCAGCAGATTAAAAAACTTCGTCTTTATTACGTCTAAGCGGGCTTAAAAAAGTCATCAATAGTGCCTTGCTTTCGGTTACGATTTCGCTAGCATTCGGCCACTTCCTATTGGCTTGACGATTGCTGCCATTCAGTACTTTCCGCGCTTCTTAGCGACACTTTGCGGCGGCGAAAGAGCAGATGGGGCCATGACGTCCAAGACAGCCTAGTCCGAAAACTAGATTCACCGAGACGAGATGAGAGGTGCAAGTCCACGACTGCAGAATGCCGAACGAACAAAGCAAAATGGTAACCATGATGACAATAACAACGTGCAGCTACAGAAAAAAAAAAAAGAAAGCGGTAGCATAGCGTCATTTAGCGGAAGGACTTAGCAGTACTCAAGTAGTGCTGCCAAACTAAGCCAGTCCATGTGCAGCCAATATAGAATCCAAAACGGCGGCTTCTCGGCAATGTTGCCCGCTGATCGACTTACGACGATTTTGTCCGAAAAATCTAACTTTCGCACTTCAGGCTGTCCGAAACATCAGTCGGGAATATGCAATATTTCTATGCGATAGGTCACCGTTCCTTCTTTAGGTCCAAAATGTTGATTGAGTCCGAATAATCGGCATCCCAAAAATCGGTCGACCACTGTAGTTGCTCCAGCGTCGATGCACTCCCTCGAGTGCAACGCCACTGAACTGATTACTCCAATTGAACATACGCTAACTATTGTGAGGACCCTCGCAGAACCCCAGCAGATTCGGCCCGTCACCGAATGGAAACGTCTGCTTTAAGCTAAAGTGACATTCAGCCTCCACCCATCTCTGCCGTGTGATACTCTGGGAAGCAGGATTCCCAGGGAATCCCCCTCAAGTTGCTCCGTCCCACAACTTCTCCGAGTCATCACTACAAGTAAAGTTGATAATTTTATGGTACATTTTGCAGGATAAATGCCGACGGAGAGACAGGCTCTTGAACTATCACACCTCGAGATCAAAAGGCTGGAAAACCTGTGCTGAAAACCTCCTGTTCCTCGACAACAATGATTTGCCCGCAGTAATCCAAGCAACGACTCTGGCCACATTCCAAAATTCATTTGATCTAACACTGGCATAAATGCTCTGCCAGGTCAAGCATAGACTGACACCTTTGAACGATGCGACCTCGGAGGGCCACTGTCAGCACAGCTGCACCATACTCCTCGCATTATCACCTTCATTATTACCGGTGCCACAGGCCTCGTAGTACAGGCGACCTAGCTTTCTGCGGCATTGCGGTTTTACGCAGCCAAATAAGTATTACTATTAAAATTACCTTGGCACTGAAAACCTACCCACGCATCACTCTAGTTGGGATATTATGAGATGTGACCCGCTGGCAGGTGGTGGGTAAAGTATGTCTTAAAATTACTCGAAGTATGAAGTAAATGAGAAGTCGCGTACTTCAAGTAAAGTAGTTAGTACACTGGGTGCAATGTACTTGAGTAAAGCACTATTAATACAACATACTTTCAAAGTAAAGAATGAACTAGAAGTACTTTTAACACAATCTTTCATGATGCCCTTTCATTCCCTTATACAGTCTTCTTCTTTTTTTTTTTTTTTAATGGTATACATTGCCACAGGGGTAATCGGGTGTGCATCAGTTTCGGAAATGGCGGCTAATACACAATAAAGCCAAGTTGGCCACAGAGTACCGTATTTACTCGCACAAAAAACAATCGTTTTTTTGTTTTTTTAAAGAAAAAAAAATCTGGAGAGCACCTGGGGGTGTTTGGGTTTTTTGGCAGGCTGTTCCGCAGGACAGAAAGAATCGCCCGTGGTCAAAGGGCCCCGAAACATCGGGATGTTTGCTTGTACTGAAGCGTGGTTAGAGTTCCAAGTTTAAGTTTCAAATCATTCCTAGCCAGACGGATGTCCATCAAAAATGTTTACATTTAAGCACCCCCACAACACCCATCGATATTTGGACTTTTTTTTTTCTTCTCATGTAATGAATGTATTTTTTATTTGCGGCTCCGCGAGTCTTGAACTGCTGTCCAGCTTAGCCGGCTAGCAACCAAGCCTGCCAATTTTCTTTTTGCCGCCAAGCGGCCAGGCCAATTCAAGCCAAGCCAAGCCGCTCTCATAATAGCTGCAATTGCGTGGTTGCAAAAGGTGAACTGTGAAGACGAGCAGTGCGCACGCCTAGTGAAGCTGGGGTCAGAGAATCGCCCAGCCCCAAATGTGCTTCGCCCATTGGATGCATTGATGTCAACAAACACGCCGCCGTCAGCGATACGCTTTCGAACAGCTGATATCGTGAAAACGGTTAGGCCTAAGAACGGTCGCGTCGCTCTCCGTGCTGAGTGAGCTTCGTTGGGCGCTCTCTTCGGCAGAAGGCACGCCAAAAGCGCCCTAAAGAAGGTTTGCAATTTGTATAGCATACTACTGTGGTGCATCCACGACGAGCCATGGGCGCGCCTCCGTCATTGGAGACGTGCTACAATACCCTGCCATGACATATTGGCACCCAAAAATGACATTTGCGCCATGTGTAAATGCAAAAATTTTACACCGCGTAATCGAATGCATCCTCCAAATATGTGTCATTTTTTTGGAAAAAAAAAAGTGTGTTCATTATGCAAGTAAATACGGTAGACGTTTTATTCTCGCTAATTTAGCACAAAAAACTTCTAAGGCACTTATTCATTGATTTGACAAATCATCATTTTGTGATACACATTTAACAAGACCAAATTTGAGGAATGTACTTTGAAGTCGGGAGTTGCACTTTCCTCGGAAACTACAAGAAAAAATACTTTAAGTAGAAGCACATACTCAGAGAATGTACTTCAGGTAAAGTACAATTTTATAAATTTACTTGAAGTACTAGTACTTGAAGTACAATGTACTTAAAGTATGTCCCAACGATGCCCGCCGGAGTAGCATGAAAATATTTGAGGAAGTTTTGGGACAGACAAAGACCATGCTCAATGTGTGGCAGAAGAGGAATGCAGGGCAGAAGTGCACAAAGCGAAGGTTTGGGATGAGGAAAAAGTTCTCACGTCTCTCCATGAGGCCCTTGCCAAAGTTGCGCACGACCAGTGCCATGACAACGGCGACTGCGGCACGAGTGAGCAGGGCCAGGATGGCACACGTGATGGTGGCACGAAACAGGATGGTCCACGACTCGTCCGAAGACAGCTGTTCATGGAAGGAAGGTATCGTGAGTGTGTGGGGCTATCAATATCAGCTTCTTCCAGAAGCTAACTTTTTGCCAAATGCTCTAACCAATTTACGGACAAAATCAGTTTCACTCTACGTTGGTTGTGACGAATCAGTAGAGCTTCGCTGGCACTTAGAACGAGTCCATTTTAAGCAGATTGGTATGAGACTAAAATACACCGCTTCAATTTTGTTGCTGAGAAAACTGAGCAGTTTTCTTTAGCTTTGAGTAGGAAATTCACAAGTCTTTATGTAACCTTGTATAAAGGCTTTTGAGATTGGACAACAAAGTTTGAGATACACCAAGTCGACGAAATCTGGTACACTTAGTTGGCCACGTTCAGCACAGGCAAGTGTGTCATACACACAGCAAGCCTTTGTTAGTATTTTTACTTTTTCAGTGAAGCCCACAGATGGCACCAGTGGCGCAACCCGCAATGTTCACTTGGTTTGCAGGACACACGCAGGTTTCTGTACTGGCCACAGCATTGTCAACATGCCCCACCAGCTTCCTGCATAGGTCAGTCTCGGCATCTGCATCCCTAGCCATAATGGCTAAGGATCCAGATGCAATATGCGGTGCTCTTGATGTTTAGTGTAGATGAATAAAGATTGATTGATTGACAGTGGGCATCCCCCCTGCCCCACAACGTTTAGCTTACGAGCTTTAGCCATACTTCTGAAAGACATGAACCAAGCCTGCGGTGACGTAGACCGTAGACGCCACGGCGCAGGGCCTGCTGCAATATGGATGACCATGCACTTTGCCTGTATGCATGCATTTCCGGGAATCTGAATCATACTCTTAAAGGGGCGGTGCAACGATATTCAATTGGAATGTTTTTCACTTTACACGAGCTTACTGGCACTGGTGGGACTCAAGGATACTCGCACGCAACGCCACTGACCAAGAAACTCCTTTGTTGCACTGTAATTTCGAGGGCAAAACCGAGTGTTTTCATTCAATCTCTCCTTCGCAAAACATGATGACGTAGCTGGGCGGTAGCAGTACCGCCCAGTGACGATATTTGAATGCGGCTCATGAGATTGGACCCGAGCATGGCGTGGAAACTCGATTTGGGCTCGTGATAATCGATAGCTCGAGAGGCATTCGGGTAATGTTCTGTGTCCAATCGCTGCAATGACGACAACAGCCGAACCATAACAATGTCTGGAACTCAGCGCGTGTCCTGTGCCTTGCCAACCCCAGCGCATGGCTATGATCAACATTGGCGGCATATAATCGGCTCCAGATCACGTGGCCGCTTGTTCTGGCTGCGAGTTGAGGGAGTGAACTCTGCTCGTTTTTCTTCATTTTATTTCTGCGACTTCGATTGCGTGTGGTGAAAAACGAACGGGTACTTCACAGGTCATTAACGTGAGGGATCTGTTCTTAGTGGTATTTGTGCAAAATACAAAAATCGTTGCATCGCCCCTTTAAATAGGAGTTGACCGTTTTTTTTGTCCCTTCTCACATTCTCTCTTGACAATGTCACTATTTTTGTCAATTCACACCTTTGCCCTTCTTGCTCTCCTCCTACTTCCCTTTCCCTCCATCAACTTCAGGATTAGATTCTCGTACAATTCACTGGTCAATTCTCTTCAAAAATGTCCTTTTCACATTCTTGATTGGAACGTTGATCTACGTCATGCCTTGTATCTAAGTAAAGAACTGGGTACGAAAATTTGTTTCCACATTCCCTTTGGATAGGCTGATGTGCCCTTCGCATTTCGTCCTCTCTTTCAGTCACTTCCTTCTTACGCACTACCCTTGCGGTTTGAGGAAGAGAAAACGTGAGGACTTCATGCCTTCCAGAAGATTTAAGCCCAATCTTCGCCTTACTCTCATCAAGCACTGGCCGGGCGATACGGTAGATGCCCAAGCGTGCCATTTTTGGACAACCAACCGGCAGACCGCAAAGATGATCCACAACATGCCAGATCTGCTTTCAACTTTAGTATATGTTTTACCGCCGTATTATGTTTCAGACGTCATTATTTAGCACCACATATCAGTAGTGTGGCAGCTGTACAGGCTAAGGAAAGCGGGACAAGCTTCTCTAAAAAATCTTTTTTGTCTGTTATGATTGGTGGTTTCCTCCTCTCGTGCGTCTGCTCTGCTAAAGGGGAAAGAGTGCAGGGCTTTGTGGGAGGAGCCTGCCCTGCTTTTCTGCAACAAACTACAGTCGGCCTCCACACTACGTGGGATTGACTAGCCAGAAAAAAGACTTACAGTGTACAGCCTGTAGCCGATATAGACCACATTGGGCAGCCAGAGGATGAAGAACAGGGCCACCCAGGGCTTGCTCTCACGGTCCATCTGGTGGGAGATGCTTTAATTCAGACACCTGCTGCAAGGTGCGAGACACACGCAAACACCGGTGCAGTGCAACACACACACATGCCACAGTCCTTAGTTGCTGTGTGGTGTGGAGCACCAACCTTGCCCTTTACCTTGTTTGTTTATTTCTCTCCAAACAAGGGGAGGAAGGGGGGTAGAAAAAAAAGCTGCTATTTCAGCTTGGGGAGGCTTCTAGCTTGTCAAGATGAAATATTGTCACTGAATGATAATTGATGAGGTGATGATAATTGAAGAAACTGAACATTTAATGGGGCAAACTTGTGTCCAAAACAAAAAGGAAACTGAAGATAACAACCGAGCGTCGCGGGCGTCGATGTCAGCGAAACAGCTGGGTCGAATGCTGGGTTGAGACTGACTGTGGCTTGCCACGCGGAGCCCTTTTGGACACGCATGGGCTTCTGGAACAATCGATATAGAAGGTTTGTGCATAGAACTTTCTAACCTCGAATCAGCAACACGGTTCTCGAATTTGCCAGAACATCACATTACAGAGTCAACAAAATTTTTTATCTGTGGCCAGGAATCGAACCTTGGCTTTTTGCATGGAAGGCAAGCGCAATAACCGTTAGGCCACGAGCGCGCTGCCTGCTTGGTCAGTCAGCCGCACGTGCGGCAATATAAAAAAAATATTTAAACAACCCATAAAAAAACAGTTACGAGTGTATGCTATAGATACCAATTATTCTAAAAAAAATAAAAAGTATCTTTTTTTTTTTCAGTTTGTCGATTTGTTGTTAGATACTTTTGTGATTATTATATTTGCTAGATAAGAATGAAGTAGGGACTCCATGTAGTACTAAAATACGGTGGTCACCAAACTTATACGGAACATGCAAACTGTGAACTATCTCATGAAAGAGCTATCTTGTCACGCTTGATCAAGTTTTGTTTCCTGTTCACGACGAGAGGCTGTTTCAATTTTGTCATGAGCAGCCACAAAACTTGACCAAGCCTGCCAGGATAGTGCTCCCATGTAATAATGCACAGTTCCCATGTTCCGTACAAGTTTGGTGACCACTGTACTTTTAACTACAAACAATGAACTTAGAACAGTCAATTGTGGAGAGAAGGAGATACTACCAGGCGGAGAATATACAAGGCTTGTACATTCAAGACGTCAGTACAACATGACGCTCAAATTAGATACAACGGCTGCATAGGCTTTTATTTGAGATTGTGGTCCGGTCAATCTCGTGGCACAAGCTTGGCTTTAAAGCCTTTTGATGGGAAAAATTTAATCAAGGGGCTTACGGGTTGCCACTTTGTACTGGTCAGTTCTTACGTTCACATTGTTGAAATGAAAATGAATCAAGAAAGAACTATGAGGTGATTGAAGAACCAATACTCATCTGCCATTGACTTGCAAGGGCGTCTGTGCCCAATAATATAGTTTCAGGACTACCACTAGTTTGTCGACAGTGAAATTGCTTCATGAAACGCCAGCTGGCACAAAATTTTGAAAAGGCTGAATCTATTAAGAAGTATGCAGATGAGACTTACTTTCAAAACACAGTCTTCTAGAGGGTTATCTTGAGCTGGAGTTCTCTAGGCTAAAGGTTTGCATTTCTGTGACTTGTGCTAGATATGTATGCTTTGTAGCATCAATCCTATGAGAGAGAGTTATGTCGATACAACCGGGCCTAAAAGCATCCGAATTGTTCATAAATACCTAAAACAGGCGTTTTCTTAAGTGTGTACTTTGAAAAGATAGATAAAAATATGAATGAAACTAACAGGAATCATGGCAAGATGATTACCACATTTACATGACTCCAATTCACTTTTTTCAAACAACAATCCTCGCAATGACACGTACGTTACAATCAAACCCAAAAACCAAAGCACAAAGAAAGCTAAAAAAAAACCTGCAAAAAGGACTGCCCCATCAATGTATGAGAATGTGCTTTGGAACATTTTAGCATAAGTGGCGCAAATTACCACCTGCTACAATCGGTAGTCGCTACCATCCATCCATCACACCATTTTGCATTTGCCATTTTTTTATTTTCAACGTCTGCGGTTTCATTTTGTTGACGTGCTGTTATTTCATGCTCATGATTCTTTTGGATGGCCAGCCCAAGGATCCCATCGCTGAAATGCAATTTGGAGCAATTTTTGGAGGCCCAAAATATGCATTCTGAGCAGCTTGGAGCACCAAAATATGCATTCTGGAGCAGTTTGGAGCACCCAAATATGCATTCTGGAGCAGTTTGGAGCACCAAAATATGCATTCTGGAGCGTTTGGAGCACTAAATGTTCATTTTGTTCAATGTTCATGTTCAGTTTGTTGCATGTGAATACACATTTTTAGCACTTTACAGCAACCAAGTTGACTTTACAGGAATTTTGAAGTTTGCACGTATTTCACCAGGCATCTTTCACTATAACGCAAATGTGCTTCATGCCATATTCCAATTGAAAACCATCAAGGAAAACTTTTTTAGAGGAATCAATTATGTGTAATGAGTATTAATACTAAAAAAAGACAACAAGCTGGTTTATGAAATTTGTGGACCACATTTATTTTGAACAAAGAGATGTAAAAAGAAGTCCAGGATTTAAAGCCTCTGTAGTTTTTCATTTACAGTTGCCAGCCTGGCCATATTCGCAGACAGATTTGCATTTGCCTCGGCAAGAAGTACCCGACCAGATTCGATCTCGTCAATGTTCTTGTCTCTCAGCCCCATCTTGATGAACCCCTGAGCGCTCTTCAGCATAGCCTTTGACGATTCTAGGCACCTTTCCACGCACAACTTTTCCTCTCACAGTTTGATATTTTCCCTGTTACTGGTTCGCATACAGTTGATTCTTTCCTCTTCCACCTTCTGATATTTTAGAGTGAATATTCCACTCTAAAATATTGTTAAATATGTTTGCTTAATGATTGCGCTTATTGTTGCATACCAGTACAGCCACCGGTAGGATGCAACTAGGGTTGTTCTGCTTTCGGGTAAAACCCGATTTTACCCGATTTTTACACCCCGAACATGTTTCAGGAAAATCGGGTTAAACCCGATTTCTCTCCGAATTTCAAAACCACATAGCCAACCTATTTACTTTTACGCCGCACGGAGTTTGCGGTTCACACACGCTGTCTACCCTACCTCGGGACAACAGTGACCTATAGTTCATTTCGCAAGCTGCGTGCAGCACTGTGGACGCTACATGGCTCTCTCAACCAACCGCCCAACGAGCGCGCCTAACTCACCGTGACATTCTACGGAGGCCGGCAGAAGAAAAGCGACAATAGGCGTTGGGGCCTCGGAGGGACATTTCTGTCACCCCGCTGTGCAGGTGGAACCGCCTCGGCACGCCACGTAGCTTCGGCCCTGCTGCACGCGACTTGTGAAATGCACTATCAATCCACCATCGACCACTGTTAGGTGTCGACGCCCAGCAGGGTCTCTCGGGTAGCATGGCCATGTCGCAAGCGGTCTACCTTTCTCACGAACAACGTCCGAGACAGACAGTCGCGGAAACAGATCGGGACAACGTTATTTCCCTAGCAAAATTTTTGATCGAAGACGACCGTCCCTCGAACGGTCGGGGTTTTTGTTGATACCTGAGAGAGGATGACTCCGTGGGCGGTGCTTCCCTTGATGCGACCGATGGCAATCGAAGCTGGAAAACTCTGATGTCCCCGCCGATTACCACCTTGAAACAGACCCCTAATTTTAACGCGTTAGCATTAAACAACCCGTAAAACCCTCCACTAAAAAAAAAAAAAGTTCTATTGAGTACATTTGTATATTTAACCCGAAAAAACCCGAATTTCGAAATGTTCCCACAAAAAACCCGATTTCTCCCCGATTATCAGCCTGAAAAATAGCACCCGATTTTTACCCCCCGAATTTAAAAAATATAAAACCCGAAAACGAACAACCCTAGATGTAACGCAAAAGAAAAAAGAGAAAAGTCTGACAACCGCAATCAAACATCCGCGGCTCCAGCTCTGCCGCTTCCCGCAATGCGCACAGAAAACGGCAAGGTACTGATTAAAGACCGGAATAAAATGTTACACGTAACTAACGCAATGCCACGCGAAATGTGAAGAACCGAAATTACCCGGGTGCGTCCTGCTGCGCGGGTATTTGCGCATTGAGCAACAAAAGAACGAAGTCTCCAAGGGCGTATTCGAAGTCTCCGAACGAAGTCTCCAGGGGCGTACCAGGCGATCACGCGTGGAAAAATGTTCACCAAATGCTCGCCTACTGGGCGACTGGTTGGATGTACTCACGGCCAAGTATCCCGCCACTGCCCAGAGGCAAGTCACCACGGGGCCAACGGAGAGCACCCAGATCTCGAGCTTGCTAAGGGCGGTACCATTCTCCAGCACAAAGATGAGCATGCTTCCCTGCACAGGGGAGAAGACATTGGTGCAGTTGTGAAAAGAAAATATTTTAATAACATGGCAAAGCACGACGATCAAACCCTGAGCGCGGCCCAAGGAAGGAAAGCAGCAAACATGGTCACACTGAAATGAGAAAGACTGCAGACCATGGCCCCTCAAACACATAAATGTTCAGTCTGGTGTGCTTCAAACAATGGATACATAATTCAGTACACAAATGAGCATTTATCTATAGCTTGTGATAAAGTGAGTAGCAAATGAGTAAAATCGCCCGTTGACAGAAACACTAGATCAAGTGCAACTTGATCACAATTTTTGTACCATGCGAGTTGCGCTGAAATACTAAAAATTTGTCTTGATTTACAATAAAAATTGAAAAAGACAAATTATTTCCAAAGTGTGTGTCACACTTGCCTGCCATTTAGAAAACTGACTTTTTTTCTGTTAAAAGCTTTACATATTCATGGACAATTGTTATAGTGCTTTTAAATGGACACTCAAGCGAGAGAAAGAAAAAATAAATAAATGATGGGTGTGGAGAAGTTGATTTGTAAAGTAAAACTTTTTGATTGTAAAGCATAGAGATGCAGTCAACAATACTAATGCCCTAGGTTCTCAGCCTGTCACTAACTATAATCAGTTTGCAATCGTAATACTGCCCTTTCACAATAACCACAGCAATTACTATTCCATAATTTTGCATATCGCTAGATATATTGATGGACGAAGAGTGTGTTGGTGCAGGTCAGGAGTCAAGAAAGAATAAACATGTAAGACAAAAACAACACCACACCTTTCATGGTTGTGTTGAATAATGTGGTTGCGTTGTCCTCGTCTTACATGTTTATTCTTTCTTAAATCTTGACTAAATATACTGTAAAGCCCATAATGTTTGCGAGCCCCTAATTTTCACGTATTCTGCGAATTGTAAAATTCACTAACTTTAGTGAGTGTGAATCTTTCCATTACCCGTAGATGTGAATTCCAGCCTTTAGAATTCACGAAATTTAATGGTCGCGAATATGACCCCCCTGCCCAATTCGCAAACAATCGGGGACGCAAAAATAAACAATTTTACATTGTCTACCGTAGAACACCGTGCATCCACCCTTTCCACACTAAGCGGCCATTCTTTGAAAGATCTGAGAAAATATGCACAGTACATTGATATGTAATTGATGACCAGACAAGCACCATCTTGAGCGGGCGCTTGCCCGGTATTTTGCGGTAGGTAATTCTTACTTTACCTCAATCACCAGACTGAATAGAACTGCATTTGTACTTCAGTCATGAACAAAACTGATCAAAAGCAGCCACTGACGTGCACAGTACAAACTTTTAGCTCTCATCTTTAGTGCACCCATCACCAAATTAATGGGCTAAAAACAAAAGTGTAGAACATGTACACAAAAGCCCCCAGCAAATTCTTTACAGGCAACCTAAAACAAAAAGCATAGGAAAATGTTTTCCAGTGGTTTCTGGATTTCACAATGAAACCACGTGTTACCACATCCTAGATGGGGCCATAACGCTGGATTTCCCGCATCACTCGCCGGAAACCGGCGTGAATCACGGACTAAACAGGAGTGCTGCATCGTTGTTAGGCGGGAGGTTGTGCCTAGTAGGCTAGGAAACAAGTTTCAGCCAAATGCCGACAGAGCCCTCGTATTCAATTCGGGCCCAGCGCTGGTCAGTAGACAGGATGTCTAGCAAATTATTATTTTGAAATTCCTCTGACTTTTCCAGGCTTTCCCTGACAATTTCCGGTGAAATTCCATGACCACTGTAGAGGTGGTTAAATATACAACACCATTACAACACACGGCATTGAGGATCAAGCACTGTGAAGATCATTTTGCATGGGCTTAATCCAACTTGCACATTCCAAAATATTCGGGCTCCTCCAGTCCTGATTAAACGAGCACTTTCTTGCCGCCGACATCGTCAGTGAAGAGGCCACTTCCGGACACACGATGAAGCCACGACGCTCAACCACACACGTCAATAACTGAATGACAGCATGGCCGCCAGATGCACATTTTCGGATACTTTCGATTTGGATTGGATTGGAGTCTGCGACTTTCCCATTTGTTACGAAATCTAGTAGCTCTAACTGGATCTAGCTTAATGCCGCGCCCTCAATCCAATCTAATCCAAGGCTTGGACTGGCTTTGTCGGCTGTTCCCTTTGCATCGGGTAGCACACTCTACAATGGGTGGGCAGAGGTCGCGCTCCGCTCTAAGCAGAATATATTGCCCATTTTTCTGCCCCCAAGCCCACAAGTCTTCGCTCAGGGCACTCAATGGCGTTTCCAGCTCATTTTCCCTGACTGGGCTCGGTTTTTGACAATATCCCTGACAATTCCCAGTTTTCCCGGTCACTAGACACCCTGGGTGCACAAAATTCAGCACCTCGTTACCTAGCAGGCGTTTCTTCTGCTCTAGCAAAAGAGGCCTCTTGTGAGAAGGGGAAGGGGGCCCTCCCACAAGGGGCCTTATTCTCTAGAAGACGAACGACCTGGGAGGCAAGGAAGCCCATTCTTGGAATGGAGTCGCCAACCGACTGATTCTCCACCTGCAGTTGCAGATCGAAGGAGATGAGGCTGGAGCAGAGAAAGAGCCTCTGGTACATGGACTGCAGGTCCGCCTTGGCGTTGATGTGGAAGAGCAGCCTCCGCTCCAGCCAGTAGCCCTTGGCCACTTGGCCGCCCCACCACAGGATGCCAGTCAGGAAGACCAGCGCCACGGCCAGACGCACCTGTGGGGAAAGCCGCATTTGACCTCAAGCCCCCGACTACGGCACCCGGAGCGCGTCTCTGACGGGCGTTTACAGCACTCTCGTTTCTGGTCCCTCAATATCCGGCCAACGACGTCGCAGGAGTGTCACGTCACGGCTCATGGGGCAGATGCAGCACGTGCCCGTTCTGCTGCAGCTCGCTCCCAGCCCGACAGTTTGTGGAAGCTTTGGCGACTGCGAGTTGGGACACTGCAATGACGGCGACACCCGCACTCAATCGTTCTCTTTGCCGCAAGTTTTACGACAAACCGTCAGAATTGCGACGTCCAAAGGCATGGCACGTCGACTACCGCCGACGCCGTTTGTTGCCACTTCGGGTTCTTTTTCGAGGCGTGAATGATAGATACAGGACGCTAAACACACCGGTCAATGACGCGATCCAGGCGCCTCAGCCATGAGGCTGAAGGGCTACGTGACGCGAGGCTGGTTCAGATAACTGCATTTTAACGTGACACACTGCTTTAAGACTCGTTGCATTCCATTACGACGCACTGTGAAGTGTCAAAACGAAGCAGAACTGGTGTGCGAACAACACTGAACGCGTCTGGACCAGACGCGTCTGAACGCGTCGGGTCCTGAACTAGACTGAATGTTTTGAAGTACCCAAGAGATCAAAGCTATGCAGTATTTATGGGAAAGAGTTCCTTAAAACATGGTCAGAATTATTTCGAGTCCACGGTGAAGTCCACATGGTCAGAATTATTTTGAGTCCACGGTCTGTTACCCAACGGGGTAACAGACCAGACGTGGGCCAGTGCCACCCAATGAATGGCGCCAGCGTGTCATCTCGTCGTAACTATAGTCCCAAGCTGCTACAACGCAGTAGTTGGTCATGCTTGAAAGCGGATATCTGAACCGGTCTTTAGTTACCATACTACAGCGAATGAGAAGGTGTGGGTAACGTTCAAACCCCAATTGGCAAACTGCACTGGAATCTGGGGAGCCTAAAGTTCCTTCTTCAGTATCCGGGCGCAGATAGCTTGCAATTCCTCATTCGTTTCTGGATGTCCTTTAGTAAATTGGAGAGGCTCGCTCCGACATGCTCTGGGGTAAAGTAGATACGTGGGCCTTAATCGTTAAGACCCGCAGACTGTACGCGAGTAAACATGCTAAATTAACCGAGACTCAAAAAAGATTGGTTCGCGGCGGCTGAGTTGTCACGAATAAATTTCGGCAATATGAGCAGCAATCGCAAAGACTTTGGTCACACAATTATATTTTAATGCGCAGAGATAAAAAAAAATGAGGACCCTTGGGAAATTTGTAAGATGGTAAGCCCACAAATGCCTATACCATAAATTATGGCAGCTACCCAAAAATGGAAAGAGTTTGTAAGAAAAGAGACGCCAATTTATTTTCACTTTATTTGACTTAAAAATTGCCTTCCTGACAAAGTTTTATGAAACATGCTTTAACCAAGGGCAGGTTGCAGATTTTCCGATTGTTCCAATTCAGTGCATTTGCCCTACATATTTATCCCCTCACTTTATTTCAACAAAACACTGAACTCCTGCCGAATTTTTTTTTTTTCTAAGTGCCTAAATGGGAAAAGCATGCAACAAACCAAACTTTACCCGTATAAGAAAAAAAAGCTTTAGCACAGTACTTTGGTGGTAGACGTTTTTGTTGCATTAGAAGTGACGGGTTGCATGGTCTATACTAGGGTTCCTCGTTTACGGGTTTCATTTTGGCAAACGACTATTTTAATGTCGGTCCTCAAAACCATTTGAACAAGAATAAACTTTGTCTAAGTTTTATCTCGTTCCGATGATTGTGTCCCCATTGTCCTTTGTGTGTCCTTATTGGAAAATGGGTTTCGTCCATTTTCCTGTTAAAGCCACCTGACTTAACCATGATTTTTTTTAACTTCTTTGTTGAGGATTGCAATCTATAACAATTTAAAAATAAAAAAATACCACAAAAATAATGATAAAATGAAAAAAAAAATTCTCCATCTTGGAAAAGATGGTATGGACATGAAAATAAAAAATTAAACCCAAAAATTAAGAACCCTATTTACACATATTTGCTTATGCACATGTGCTACCCCTTTATGGTGCATTATTTATGTTAACCAGCACCTTTTTTTGGAGAATGACGATTGTTAATGACGTCCATTATTTCCGTCTATCTTTTGTAAGTAGTTCCTTGTGTCGGCAAGGATATTTCCTTGTCATAAAGTTTTGCTCCGCGTGGACGTCTTATTAATTTTACTTGATTCATCATGTTGACATATTTTCTTGTTTTTATTTTGTACACTGCCACAGATTGTATTAGGCCCTTCCTATCACAGTCCCCCAAGGGACTTATAGTCTTTTAAAACAAATGAGAGAAATAAAATAAATTTGAGCAATTCCGAAATATGCCTTTGTCTCTGGGTCAATGTCTCAGAAAAGAAGCATGCTTCGTAATCGCTCTCATAGTAAAACGAGTCTCGTAACGTAAAAACTGTGTTCCAAATGTGGAAGTGCGAGCTTTCACATGTCAAATTAGTTGGCGCACGCATGTGGCGACCACACTCCAAGGCTAATAATGGCAAGTGATTGCAGGTCTTGCTTTTGGTCAATGGAAATGCACTGCGTATGCAGATGTTTCTCACAATACAGCCCTGGGGTCTACACGAGCTAAAAGCTCCACGTGCTCTTTAGCCTTCATAGACCGTAACAGCTTGACGGAGATTTTTTATTTCAAAATAAACAATTCTCCACATTCCCCCGCCTCCATTTGATGTGACGAAATACCAGCTGGCAAGCAATTGCAATTTGTCGTAAGCCCAACGCAGCAGCTGGTTTGCTGAAAATGGCTCTACAGCTCCCGTGACTTTTACGACTGTTAACAGAATGAAAAGCATAACCCGGACGCATTGGCATCTGAAATGTGGTCAAACTAGGTGGGTAGCATTTCGTAAATGCGTGTGATGCCTGATCTTTGCTTTGTTTTACTATTATAAAGTTGGACAAACGCTATGCGGTGATTATCGACAATTCTGGTGCTTGCAAGAAACAAGGCACTTGAATTAGCCAATCTATAGATGCTTAGAAGCACCCCTCAGCAATTTTTGTGGTGTATATGTAGTTAATTAGAGAGGAAATGGGTCACTGAACCCTAACATTCTTGCATCACTGATAGAAGTATGAAGAATAAATACTAATAAGCAACTTTTAGTGACTGCCAACTTTAAACGTCAGGCGAAGTTGTAAAAAAAAAAAAGGTAGCTAAACATTTTTTTTTTATATGTATTGGAAATTTTGTTTTGCTCACTTCCAGATGGCTATGGGACTAAATTATTCATACCCCTTCTGTCATTCTGCTGCAAACTGTCTTGCTTGTCTAATACAATTCGCAGATAACCTGCTCCTCAACCTTCCATGCTTTCAAATAGTGCTCGTTTTTTTCCACATACAGTTGAACAATAAAATTGTCTACACTCTAATATTGTTTTAGTGGTTTTTTAATGTTTGTTAAACCAATGTGATTAATGTCTTCTCTCCAATGTTATTATGAACAGTCTTTCCCCAATAGTTGAGTTTATTAATGATCCTACATTTGTGTCTGAATCTGTACATATATTTGAAAGGCATTTTTGTTGAATGGATATGTACCTTTACCTCTCCTCTGATAATGCCCTCTGGGCGTTGTGGGATAAACTGGATAAATAAATATTTTTGCACAAGTCAAACATAGATTTAAAAGAGGCTCACCTCACTGACAAAGTGAAGCTACATAGAACCGAGTTTGTTTGTGTAACCACTACTGCCTGCCACACGTCAAGGACCCCGGGTGAGCAATCACACAGTACTGGACAAAATGAGCAGCTGTAGTGTAAACCAGCCTCGCCATATCTCAAAGGGAAACTGCCGTCTTAACACTCGGTCCGAATTATTTTCTTTTAAGTCCTCCAAGCAGAACAACTTTCCCACATCTTAGTAACTTTACTCACAACTAGAACTATTTCTGTTGACATTATTTTCACATTTTTGCTATTTTAATTGCTGTTGTTCGTACTTTTCCTCGATGCCTTCTTTCTACTTTATGCACCCTGGGGGTGTTGGAGATACTAAAAATATCAACAGAAAAATCCCTTATACAAGTGTGACAAAGAACCAAATAGTGTCAACTGTCAATATGCAAAGCGATATGCCGTCATTACTACAATCAGGAGACCTTAGTACAATTTCAATAAATGTAGCATATTTTGTCCAAAAAACTACGATACTAAAATCAAGCATAAAAAATAAAAAAATAAAAACTTTCATTCAAACTTTTAGAATTTGCTAGGTTAATTCCACTATTACAGTGGCAGAAAAGAAAAAGCGACGAAAGCAAAAAGTGGTTCTTACTATCTTTATTGCTGGCGTCGGGTCCTTGTCATAGTAACTGGAGGCCACATTGAGCACCAGGTAAATCGCCACAATCACGCTGCTCACTATGAAGACAATGATTTCGTAAAACCTCTCCTTCAGGATGCCATGCACGATATAAAAAAAACAAAAACCTGCAATAAACAAGGGAAGAGGTGGGGAGGAGGTTCAGATTTGAATATTCAAAAATACTCGCAAAAATCTAAAACGCTGGTTCACACATTTGTGTTTGAGTGCAGTTGACTGCGTCGCAATTACCTGTAATCGCGAGAGGGAACACTGGCACGCTGGAGCCATCTGTCGGGAAGCGCTGGAACCCTTCCGATCTCCGTACAACTGGACTGATGGTCTTCCAGTATTTGCAAGATCAAATCTATGCACTCTCTACAAGAAATGGTTGCTTAAAACACTATCGTAACCATTTCAAACACACTGCGAAAGAAGGACGCGTAAAATGCGTGCAGATCGGGCGTATTCCAAGGTCACTCGACAGACAGCGCCAGCGCGTTCTTTCGTAGTGAGCGGTCAAGAGCAATCGCCATCCAGTCAACGACACTCAAATGCAGATCTGCAGCAGGGGCGGATCCAGAGCTCCGTTTTTTTTTTTTTGGGGGGGGGGGGAGATTTTTAAGGATACTATTCTCTATTTTTCTCATTCTTTATTGTGCACCGGGGGTTCCACCCATGTCAAATTGCCCTCCGAGAAGGGGGGACGGCGGGGGTGTCGACGTTGTTTAGGGAAGGCCGCCGCCCTTGTTGCCCCCCCCCCCTTGGATCCGCCACTGATCTGCGGACCAGTCTTTAGTTCACCCTCACAGAAAAGACTAAAGGCTTTTCAAAATAGAATACCTCAGAAATCGTGAGGCGACACGACTCTGATTTTGGAACACGACCAAGGATACGAGGGACGAACGCGACACGTATTTGGAATTCCAAAATTCCAAAATTTTGGAATTTTGGAACACGATCAAGGATACGAGGGACCCGGCAAAACAGATGGACAGCATCGGCAGCTGGCATGTGACGCCAAGTCTGACGAGCACCGAGGTCATTGAAGGAGCTGTGCAACAGTTTCAGTGCTTTGCTTAACTAATGTGGGAGTTGGTGTCTCGACATTTCTGAAGTAAACAACAAAAAACCGCTTTCGCCTGCATGTCCTAGTTTTTATTTTAAAAATGGACAAAGATTGAGGTTTTCGGCGCCTCTCAACTCCTTCACTAACTTCCGAGTCACGTGCGCTGTGACGTCAATGGGGAAGGCGCGGGGTTCCGGTGAAGCTCTCTCTTTACAGCCATCAGTGAGCGGCAAGAACTCATCCGCTCGCGACCACGCGTGCCGGCGGGCGCAGCGTGAACAATATGGTGAAAGGAGGAAAGTCGCATCCGGGTCCGGCCATACCCGTCCGGCCCTGTCCCCTCCCCCTCCGGCTTTTGGCGGCTGTTCCGCTGCCGACGGTTTTGTGGACCTAGGATAGATGGCGCCACTGAAACTCCGTATACTAAAGGTTTTGTCGATGATGCCAGGTTTTTGACGCATTTATATTTATGTTGGAACGACTAGATTTATAGAAAAGTTACCTTTTATCGAGCAGGTATTCGCACAACTTGCTATCTTTCTACAAGATTCCCCATTAGATCATGCCGCGTGTTTCTCATGGCCGCCGCTAGCGGCTGCAGGTCGAGGAATATTATAATTTTTGACTCGCGATTACGTGGCGGAATCGCAACATTTCGAAGGAAGGAAGTGTGTTTTCTGTCCTTTGTGACAAGGTGAACAATGTCAAAAGTAGAAAACGCCAATTCTTTCAACGTTAAAATCGTTGCACAGCTCCTTTAAAAGCGGAGGAAGCGAGGAGAAAAATTGTGATGTTTGCTTGGTGCATGTTCAAACAGACATCGGATTGCCGAACTGCCGGATGCTTCAAATTCCCCAATTTCTGAAGTAGTTGTGCCGCCTCACGATTTGTACAGGCTTTACAGGCTAGAAGTGAAAGGAACTGCGATACAGTTCGCAACACGTGAGAAAGTCCTCTGAGGACTGTATTTTAGACCCTGAGGTGTTCACTGACCTGACAGTTCATTAATACAGCTCTCATCACAGACTCGAGAAAATGTGCTTTTCCAAAACTTTAATGAATTTCACATTGAGATCATCGAGGATACAAACTAGACATGGTACGGACCACATCATGCAGGCATCTATGAAGTGCAATTCAATGCTCAAAATATGCCATTCCATTAAAACTAGCACACCACTTGCCAAAAAAAAAAAAATGGCAACAAGATTTTTTTTTTACACTTTTGAACGGTTTTAGCGCAGACATATATGAAGAAGAGAGAAGGGACAGAAAAGAGCGCTACTCACAACTGTATTCACCAAGATGAAGAAACCTCCACAAAGATAAAGAACCTCCACAAGACGTCACACAATTTAAAGAACGTGGCAAGTCGGTATGGGGTCCGAGTGGTTTTTTCAGCCCCGCAAAAAATGAGCAAAATTTGCTCCCTAGTCAACTCGCTAGCCGAAGGTGCCAAAAGACACAGGTGCACTAAAAAACATGCTAAACCTTTTGTTCCGTGCACTTCAGGCGTAGTATATAAGATTCCACTCTAGTGCGGCAAGATCTACGTAGGCCAAACAGGCAGATGTCTTAATGACAGACTGCGCGAGCATGATTATTCTCTGAGAGCCACACTGGGAGGCCATCTCGCAACACATTGCAAAGAGTGCAATTGCAATCCGCTGTTCGGGGAAACAATAACCCTAGAGAGGCACAGAGATAAATTGACCCGCGAGGTTGTGGAAGCCTTCCACATCATATCCGCCGCTAATAAGTGCATTAGTGTTGCATCGGTAGCCTTAACAAGCAAGGAAACAGACTTTTTAGCACGGACAATGAAGAACTCGCATGAGTCACGGGTGCCGCGAGACATCAGGCACAATGACCAAGCGACAGCCGACCACGGATAAGGTGTTCGTCTTCCCCACTGACAAAGGTGACCCTGCGCGAGCCAAGACTGATGCAGATACACCCTGCACCACGGCAACGTAAAGGCCAAGAAAGGTTTTGGTGTTTAATCAAAGAAGTGTCTCAAGCTTGTGCGCGCGAGGGAACACCCGACTGTGTGGTTTATATTCCTGTTTTATACTTCTGCATCCTTTTCTTTCTTTTGTCATCTTTATGGGGATCTTGACGATGTTCTTCCTTTTCTTCATCTTGGTGAATACAGTTGTGAGTAGCGCTCTTTTCTGTCCCTTCTCTCTTCTTCATATGTCTGCGCTAAAACCGTTCAAATGTCTAACTACCAACTAGCCCAGTTATCAACCCTTTTATAGGAGGGCTAATGTGATTGTTGAGGCGTCATACTTACATGCAGTGTAAAACAGCATAATCGCAAACGTGTAGTCATCTGTGCTCGGCGACAGTGTCATGAGTCGCTCTATGGTGAAGCCCAGTGACACCAGGAGGCTCAGCGTCGAAACCCCAAAGAAGAGCCATTCTTTCCTGGAAACGTCCCTCAGGTGCTTTGCCTGCCGAGAGAGGAACAAGGATGCGAGAGAAGCCACGGCATCAATCGAGTGTCAAGCATACTCCGTTCGAAGATTGCTAGTCAGAGTTCAAATGCTATCTCCCACACCAATGCAAGAGCCTTAGAAGTGCTTGCCCATACAATCTAGTCCCTCCCTGCAAACCTAAGATTTGGTGAACCAAATTCACGCTTACTAGAATGGTTTTGGTCAGAAATGCACACGCAAATGCCCTTTTGTAGCCTCGGGCAATGAAGTATAATGTGGCACGTCGCGCCGTACCGCTCAAAATATTTCCAACACTGGAAAGGTCTTTTCGCCAGCCTGCTTGCTCGTGGGCCAGTCCATGCATCACTTTTAAGGTTCTGAATCGAGAGTTTTGGCCTTTAATTTTTAACATTGCTACCAGCTTCCGCAGAAGACCAAACGCTAAATCTGTAGCACTGTTGCATACCAAACTGTCGCAACACGAAAACTTAGCAGGTTCCCATCGAGGCCATGGGTAATAAACGCCGTCGGCAATGAATAAATGCCATCGAAAGTATAAAATAAGCATTCCGTCCTCATTACATGACTGGAGAGTGATTTATAAATGCATTATTTGACTCAATATTTGATATTACGTGCTCGAAGCAATGATGTCTTTGCATTCGATGGGGTGGCTCCCTAGAGTAGGATCAATCACTCGAAATCCTCACTGCTCTCTCATCCGTGGACACACCTTGTTTGATTGACGTTTTGTGGACATTTCTGGAGTTTGAGCGTAGTCACCGGAGAGAGTGTTTTCTCTGCTTTTGCCAGCCGCAGAGCAGACTGTCTTTGCTTCTTTAGCGTGATCACAGAGCTGCCCAAGATAGCTTCTCTATTTTGACCCTTGTCTACGGTTCTGCCTTCATCCCCACTTAAAAACAAACAAAAGAACAGTCTACTCAAGAAATAAGAATGTATGTACCCCACAACAGAAGGTTGGTTATCCAAGCGGTGTTTACTTGTGTTTTGTGCAAAAGAGACCAGCATATTCGATCGAGGACGAGCATAACCTTGTGACGAGCAAGAGCTTACAACACCGTCCAAACTACAGGCAGTTTGCACACAAAACATTCCTCTGACACTACAGTAGTCTTAGACACGACAACAAGGGGGTCAGGAAACAAGATGGCCCCCAAAATCAGGTCGCTACTCATGCAGAAAGGGTACACTTGGAAAAAAAAAAAGGATAGTGCAGTGCCATCAGTAATCTAGATGGCATCTAAAGTTTACAGTGTGTGTTGCTACAACGGGATGGCGCCATGTGCTTCACAGCGGCACGCACTGTCTCTGGAGGCATGTACACTCTCCGGCAATATGAAAGACCCACTGCGAGCGCCAGTGGCCGACGGCTGGCGGGGGCGCTGCGGCGCTCCAGGCAATTCCATTCTGCTTCGAGGAAGGACGCTCACTCGGGGCTCAGCACAATCTGATAAGCGCGTTGCGCTTAGCTGAGCCCGAGTGAGCGTCCTTCCCTCGAAGCAGAATGGAATTGTCCGGAGCGCTCGCAGCGCCCCTGCCAGCCACCGCCTCGGCCACGCGCTCCGAGTGGGTCTTTCATATTGCCGGAGTGTGCACATATTGTAAATAGAACCAGTCTTAATCGAAACTCTGAGCTGGCGTGATGTGTCTTCCTTTACTGGTGTGCCCGCTTGGTCCCGGGCAACCGACCATCTCGCGTCCCACGCGCCACGCACTGTATGCCTTTCAGTATCTTTACAGGCCTTCCAAGGCACTGTCCTTGTCGTAGCTTTCATGTATCTCTCTCCCCCTTTTCATAGTGGCCCTCCACGACCATTACAAATAGCAGGACTACTGAGGGGGAGGGGGAGGGGGCACTTTGAGTTCCGTTTTTATAAAGCAGACAAGCTCGACGAAGTCTTCACTTTTGTATTTGCAAGGTGCGCCAAACATTGCTAAAAAAAGAGAAGAAAAAGAAAACTGTTTTTCTCTACTTGGTTTTACTGAAATTTGGTTGTAATATTTGGACGTTCAATTTTCTGGATACTGTACATGCTGTAGAAAGGTCTATGGTCTATCTTGAGACATACAATACAAGCATTGTCCGGCAAGTTAAACAAAACAAAAAAAGATCTTGGTGTTGCAAGTTTTGCCGGCAACAGGGCAGAGATAACTAATCGCTGCAATGATCCCCCACCTGCGCTGCAAAAAGTACACTCCAACTGCGTCCCCCACGGAAGAATCAAGGCGTGAAACGGGCTAACGAAGTTGATACGCTCGAATTACAATGGCATCAAGCTAGAAATTCGTACGTCTCTCGTGTTTCATCTGTGCCAAGCATCTGTCACGTCGATTGCAGATGGCACGGTGACTGACTATAAAGTCAGTCACCGTACCATCTCAATCAAACCTGTCCAACGAAACAACAAAACCATGGTAGGCAACATGAAGAGCACGGCAGTACATTTAAAGTGTCAGAATGATAACCGATGAAAATGACGGGCCGCACTTGTCGCGTCAGGTGCGGAAAACGGCGCTTATCCGGTAGCCCACAACGATTTCTAGGCCGGTGCGGTGAGCACATGTCGCAGCTTACCGCGCAAAGCGCAGCTACACAGTTTGAAGCGAAAACACGAACTCGCAGACCGAGCTACGCACTTGGCCGCGGAAAGTGTCGCTCTGGGTGAAAAAGTATCGTGGCTGCGTGAAAGTAAACTTCTGGGAGGTTTACGTGCCAAAAATAACAACGAAGTGCACCTGGCACGGTCCAGCGAAGGACAAAAGATTGACTTAGACCACCTGACGTTGTTTGACGTGAAAACAGTACCTTCTCCGCAATAACATCCGCGTCAACTTGCGGTCACATTGACAGGGGGAATCCTAGGTGCGAGGTACTTCCTTGCACGTTTGAACTTACGGGTCCCAAGAAGGTGTTCTGCAGCCCTTGTCCTGTCGGTATTCCGAGCTGGCTGAAGCTCGGCGGCGGGCTGCTTCGGCCAGGCGGGACATCGCCGGCGCTGGCTCGACGAGCGTCGTCCGCGCGGGATCCCATCACTGACAGCCTCGGTTGCTGCTCGATCTAGCGCGGCAGAGACACCGGCGTCACCAATCACGGCCACATGACGAGCGGGTGGGAAGCAGCGAAACAGTAAATTCGCACACAAAAAGGTGTACGACAGTACAACCGACGATGGCAGCGGGGGCGGAAAAAAGGATGCACCGACCGGAAGCTGCTAAACTTCAACCCGGATATAGAGGACGCGCTACGCTTTTTCCGCACCGGCTCTGTTGCGTCCGTTGCGCGCTTGAAAACGAAACTGAAAGCTGGGACGTAAGACACAGAAGCAAGACGCGAAAGTGAAACGCAGAAGTGTTAAGGCCCGTTCACACTCTTGCGACCGAGTAAGACCGAGAGAGACCAGACCAGTTTTAAGCCTCTTGCGATCTCTTAGGACCAGCACCACTGCAGCGCATCCGGTCCTAAGAAGTCGCAAAAGGCTTAAAACCGGTCTGGTCTCTGTCGGTCTTACTCGGTCGCAAGAGTGTGAACGGTGCTTTTCTTGAGAGCAACATGTAAAAGGTGTTTCACCGACGAAAGAAATGGAAATTCATTTAAAAAGGGAGATATGAAACAAATCATGAAGAAGACTTATTAGATATGACGTTATCAACGGCGGCGGTTGTCGGGTTACCAGTGTGACTAATAATTAGTTAATTGATTACCTAACCCCCACTAATAAACTTCCGAAGTAATCACCTTTGCTACCTGTCGTCAAAATATGTAATAGCTGTAAGAATGTATACAACACAAGTCGCACCTGGTATCGTACTTGTGAATTGGGAAATTTTAAATTTAAGATTATAATTTTGGTTAGTATATTGAAGGGGTCGTGAAACGCTTTTCCAACTTTTTCCTGTTTAGCTTTCCTCCTCAACTCATAAATCGAGCATTCCACCAAACAGTTCAAGAAGACGAAAAGAGGGGAAGCCCCTCTTGCTCGGACTCTCGTTTGTCTAATCCGGAAACATCCATTCTCCCCCTAGAAGATTAGCCCGTCGCTCAAAATTCAGACAAAGTTGCTTTCCCCACCCCGTTCACCCCGAAGCTAACAGTGCTGTGGAAGCTACGTGCTCCTTGGGCCAGCCACACTTTTGCCACGTGATGACGCTCCTTCGCGCATAGGCACGCGCAGAGAATGAGGTCAGGTGATGAAAGGGAGGCGACTGATTGGTCCGGCAAGCGCGTACCTTCCACCACAATGTCAGCTTAGGGGTGAAGGGATTAAGTGAGGTCCGGTTTGGTGTGACGTCAGTTTGGACCCGGAGACGCGCTTTGGGACCGCGGATGTATCACAGTCAAAAGGCAGAGAGCTTACGAAGGGGAGGAGGTACGAAATAGTCCGCTGTGTTTTCAAATTTTCGCCCTGAAAGTCAGGCTTTTGACTTTCTACCTTTTTTTCTTTGGCCCACTGAACGATGTGCTATTAGTAAAATCCCAATCTAAAATGATTCATCCCAGCCCGAAATTCGCTCTACATGGGACCTTTAAAGGCGTGGGCAGTGTTATCTACTTTTGAACATGCTGGATTGGAAAGCAAGACAAACAAGCAACACTGACAAGTGAGCGCGCGATTATAAATATGACACAGCGTGGGCAGATTGACACAGGGGAGGAAGTGGCCAGTTTCCCGCGCGCTCCCGTCGAAGGAGGTCGCACGGAAATGGGCTCCCGCGGAGCAGCGAGTACGGCCGCGTCCGGCCGGGTTTCTTCCGTCATGGCTACCACGTCGACTGAGTACAAGGTCATCCTGCCGCAACTGCCAAAAGGTCAGAACGCTCTCAACACTGTTATTCTGCACGGGGACCCTTCGGCACGACCGTACCGAATCGAGGACTTCGGGGACGCACTGAAAGGCGTGCTGAACATGGAGGAGATCGCCGGCCTGGGCCCTCTCCAGTTCAATCACGTATGGATGGTGACCCTCCACAGCGCCGAATCAAGGGACGTTCTGGCCGCCACGTCGGAGCTGGTCGTCAAAGGGAAAAGATGCCTTGTCATTGACCCTAGCGTGAGAGAACTCACCGTGAAAGTGCACTGGGTGCCCATCCCGACACCAGACGAAGTCGTCAGACAACTGCTTACACCGTTCGGTCGAGTCAAGCGCGTGGAGCGTGAGATGTGGAGACGAGAAGGCTTCGGTAACCTGGAAACTACCACCAGGAACGTGACCATGATCCTGGGAGACGGCGTCGGCCCGGACAAGCTACCGCACCAGGGGAACATCGACGGTACGAAGGTGCTGTTCTCGGTGCCGGGGCGGCCACCCCTCTGCCTGCGCTGTGAGAGGGTCGGCCACATGCGGCGACAATGTGTGGCTCCATGGTGCAGAGTATGTCGTGGGTTCGGTCACGAGCCGGAACAGTGCACGCGATCATACGCAGACATGACCCGCGGCGCCAGGAGGCCCGAGCACTTTGGAGAGCAGCTTGACAATGCCGACATGGAAGAGTTGGTGACACACGCCGTGAGCCTCCCAAATGTCGTGGAAAACGTCGACGACCAGCCCTGTGGAGCCAGCGAGGAAGACAAGAGGACCGTCGGTGAAGCGGCGGCAGCAGTGGCCGGAGAGGCTACGGCCTCCCCTGCTCCCGTCGCCATTGAGCCGGAGGAAACGGGGGAAGCGACAGACCCGTCCATTCCCGCCGCCTTTGTTGACGGAGAACCGGAATGCGTCGCCAAGGGCACGTCAGCCAAGGACACCGAAGGGTGGCAGCCGGCCCCAACGAAAAAGAAAAACAACAAGAAAAAAGCGACCCAGGCATCGGAGGAAGAGCGGGCGAACAAAATGAAGCTGAGGGGGAAGAAAAACGAAGACCCCTCTCCCCCAGACGGAGTTCCCTCTCCCGCAGAAGACCCTCCCCCAAGCTCTTCTTGATCATCTCTCCACCCCCTCCCCCGAACTGAACATGGGTCAAGGCCCGCGAAAAGGTATTTTAAAAATTGGAACTCTAAATATGGTCAGTTTGATCACCTGGAAGCGGAAGCAGTGGCTCCTCGATTTACTAAATAGGGAAATGGTAGATATCGCTTTTATTCAGGAGACAAAGTTATCGACGCCAGAGATGGCCAAGTCATTCGTGCGCGCCTTCGGGCACGATTTTTACTGTATCCACACGCTCACAACGAGGTTTTCTGGGGGAACGGCGGTGCTCGTGCGGAAACGGGGGATATTGCCGTTGTGGACCGCGACCTGGGCGACGATGGGCGCTGCGCGACGGCGGACTGCCTCATCGGTGACCAGCTAATACGGTTTATCTCGGTCTATGCTCCGAACAGCCTAAGCGAGCGACGGGCTTTCTTCGAGACGATGAGGCACATGTTGGACACCCCTGGGAACATCGTGCTCGGGGAGATTTCAACTGCGTGCTCAGCTCTACAGACAGGGCCGGTGGTGTTGCCGGAAAAGACAGCAGTGCCACTACGCTTCGCGACGTACTACGAGACAACGACCTGGTGGACGTCACTTCTAGGTTCCCGGGATTCACGCCGCGTTACACGAGATGGCAGGGAGGGTCCCATGCAAGGCTAGATCGTCTTTACGTTTCCGGCGGACTTCTCGCGGGGGCGGATTCTTACGGTGTCAAGATGGTGCCCTTCTCGGATCATGGCCTCGTCACCACCGAGCTGAGAAGCTACGTGGCAACTAAGCGTCGTGTGAGAGGGTCCTGGAAAATGAACATGGCCATCCTAGACAGCCAAGAGTTCTCAGCGAGGGTGCAGCAACGCCTGGAGAACTTCGGGAGGGTGGTGGACGCCTGCACGTGGGAGGCTTTCAAGGGAGAGCTGCGAGAGCTTGCCGAGGCCTTCTCACACAGCAAGGCAGCAGAGGCCAGACAGGAAGAACAGGCTCTGACGGGCACACTCCGCATCATACTCGAGGAAGAGGAGAAGAGGCCTGGCACCTTCGCTGAGGATATTCGACACTGCAAGACACGCCTTCAGGAGATGCTGGAGGAGAGGTTGCGGGGCGCTCAGGTGAGAAGCCGAGAGCTAAACCTGGAGGGCGAGACCCAGCCCACGAAGATTTTCCGGACCTTCGAAAGGAAGCGCGCGCAGGCAAACCACATCTCGAATGTGCGGTACGAGGGCCACCAGGTGAGCGGGCAGGAAGAGGTGGCTGCAGCTTTTGAATCGCACTACAAAAACCTCTTTAGCAAACAGGAATGCGATGCCAGCACCCACCACGTGCTCCTCCAGGAGCTTGCCACCGTCCCGGAAGATATAAAGGACTTAATAAACGCCCCAATCAGGGAGTCTGAGGTTCGGCGAGCCATCAAGAAGCTGTCCGGCAACAAAGCGCCCGGACCGGATGGAATCGGCGCGGAGTTCTACAAGAGGTACGCGGACCTCCTCTGCCCCATACTGGTAGAGGTATACCAAGATATTTTTCAGCGAAAACTTCTCCCTCCGTCCATGAGGGAAAGTCTTACGGTGCTCATCCCGAAAAAGGCAGGCAACGCCTCCGATCCAGCAGTGACGGACTACAGGCCCATCAGCCTTCTCTGTGGGGACTACAAAATTCTTGCCAAAATTTTGGCGAGAAGGTTGGATCTTGGACTTCGGTGCGTGGTGGGCGACCATCAAGCTTACGGTCTACGGGGGCGTTCCATAGCGCGAAACCTCCACACCATGCGTATCGTCAGGGAGGCAAGTGGTGAGGGACATCAGCCTTTGGCGGTCCTTCAACTCGACATGAGCCAAGCCTTTGACCGGGTCTCCCACGAGTTCCTAAGAGCTGTGTTGAAGAAATGTGAGGTCGGGGACGAAATGTTGGACTGGGTGGGCCTCTGCTACCGAGACATATCGACGAGACTTCTCGTCAATGGCGATAAAGGGCGCTCCATATCAATAGGCCGCTCGGTGAGGCAGGGCTGCCCGCTCTCTCCCATACTCTTCGCCCTACAACTGGAGCCCCTCTGCCGGGCCATCATCCGGGACTCAACCATACAAGGACTGCAGATGGGCAGTCAACACGTTAAGCTCCTGGCTTACGCCGATGATGTGGCCTTGATTTGCAGCTCCAAGGCTCAGGTTGAGACTGCTCTGCAGCACGTTGCGGTATTCTCCCAGGTGTCTGGAGCAGAGGTCAACCGGCGGAAGTCCATCGGTGCTTGGCTCGGGGATTGGGCCACGACGCCCAGAATCTTCGCAGACATCGAATGGAGAACAACGGTTGAAGGCTACCTGGGTGCGCCGATTGGAGAACGTGGGCCCACGGTGGAAAAGTGGCGGCAGAAGACAAACGCCATTCAGGCGAAGCTCTCCCCATGGCTCGGCAGGCGGTTATCGCTCTTTAATAAAGCGTACGTCTGCAACTCCACTTCATATCCAGCAATACTCTACTGGGCACAAGCTGCCGTTTGCCCCGAGTCAACAGCCAATCGGATTCACCGAAGCTGGGCGAGCTTCATCTGGAGGTCGACGATGGAGAGGACGCGGCGTTGCAACCTCTTCCTGAGTTTGGCAGCCGGAGGTCTGGGCCTGGTGAACGTGGTGCTGAAGCTCCACGTGCAGCGCTTCCTTCTCTTCAGAGACAGGCGTGACCCCTCTTTCTAAGTGCCCTACATCACCTCGGCTACCCGTACCTCGGCAGATGGATGGTCAGTACTACAGGTCGCACCACCAGGGGAGCGGGTCTGCGGTTCTACGCAGAAATCGCCGCCTCAGTCGAGTTCTTCCTGGTTCACTTCTCATGGGAGTACCTCCTTGCTGCCAGCCGCAAGACGCTGTACTGGGACACACTCGCCATCGTACTCCCAGTGCCCCTGTACAGAATGGAGCCGGTCCCCCTTTGCGCAGCTGGGCTCTTCAAGCGGGTGCGGAGGTTCCCTGTCCCGGCATCCACGAAGGACTTCTTCGTCCGACTCCACCTCGAGGTGCTGCCTGTGAAGGTGTGGTTGGACGGGAGGGGTTTTTCGTTCCCTGGTCTACGAACTGCGACCTGTGTGGCTCGAGTGAGACGATACAACACGTATTCGTCGAATGCTCAAACGCGTACCTCTTCTGGGACGAACTCAGGGTGGCATTTGGGCAGGACTTTGAAATCGAGTGGATAACCTTTAAGTATTTGCACCTCGGAGGTGCTGACAATTCGGACGTGGCCCCGGCAATTGTCCTGCTGGGTCTACAGGCCATTTGGTTGGCGCGCACTGCCATGGTGGAATGTCACACCGACGCCAGGCCGACATGGGACTACTTCACGTCAAGGCTGAGGTGGCTCCTCTCGATTGCCGCGAGAGAGGAATACCACGAAGGAAGGGAATGGCAGCACATAAAGGAGAGACTGGAGGCAAAACAACTCAGGGACCAGCGCGCCCGGCAACGGAGGGACAGGCGCGGGGCTAACTGGGGTTCCCATGCTTCCTGGCCCGCTAGGGGCTGATTGCGGCAAGGCAACGGGATTCGTGAGAGCGCGAGCAAGAACGTTTTTTCTGACAGTAGGCTGTTAACCGGGACTGACTTTTTGTGCAATCTTGTGTGCTGTAAACCACCCTTTGTGTCTCTCTGTCCTTAAAATAGAATGACTAAACATGTGAAAGTGTCCACGCATGTTACGTGTAACTGCAATATGTAAATAAACTTGTTTTTTTTTTGTTGAGAAAAAAAAAAGGGGAGGAAGTGGCCGAGTGGGCTAACGCGTCTCAGCTCGGAGCGTGGAGCGAAAGCTTGCGCTGGGAACCTCCTGGGTTCGATCCCCGCCGCCCCCGCCCGTTTCGATCTGGATGAGTTTCGTACCGGCACGCGTTCGTGTGATCACTACTGCGTGATGCACGTTAAAAACCCCAGGTTAGCGGTTGTACCGCACTGGCTAAATTTCTCATCTACAGCTAAGAGACCGATGACCCGTTGAGGCGCATCTCCCCATCAAGGCTGTGCAAACATGAAGAGCAAACCAATTAGATTGACACTGGTGCGCGTGGAAACACCCAGATGACAGAGTACGCGGTGTCATAGGCTCGTCGGTGTTTGAGACAAGAGAGGTAATGAGTAAATTGAAGTTCGAACAAACGGTTAGCTGAAAATGGAGGACGCGCCGTGAGTAGGGAAAGTATCCAAGTGCTCACACATTTAAAATTTTAAAACAACATGAACCAACTCAGCCTAAAATCTGAAATTGTGTTACCTAGCCCACACTATAGTAACGGGTGTGAGGAGACTGGTTCAGTGGAAAAGGTAGCAAAAGAAACATGAAATAAAAATGGAGGAGCATATGATGCAAGGTGAAATAAGCTTTAGCATGTTACACGTCACAAAAGATACAGGACATACGAAAAAAACTGCTGTCTAGGAAAAAAAAAAAACAGGACATAAGAGAGGGGAACTTATTGAGGCGAGAATGGGAGGGTTAAAGGGATACTACAACGAAATTTCGCACCTTATTTCTTGGTCTTTACGTATTTAAGGAGCAGTATCGCACCGGACACAACAATCTATTGCTGAAAAAGACACGGAAAGAAATTTTAAAACGAATTAAATGATTAGCAAAGGGCACTTGGTGGATGCACACGTCTGGCATCCGTGGCCGAATGTTGCGGTGCATACAAGATTTTCTTACTAACCGAACTTTTTAGGTTAGGCTTGGCTCCACGCTCTCCGATGTTTTTTCTTCAAGGAAATGGAGTCCCCCAAGGGGTTGTATTAAGTGCTACTCTGTTTGCAGTAAAGATAATCAGCCTGGCTGCAGTGAGCGCCATCATCTGTCTCCTATTCATCATATGTAGACGATGTGCAGATTTCCTTTCTGCTTCCTGCAACCTCTCAAGTGCCGAGCGCCAACTGGAGGTCTCAATAAATAAAATGAGTGAATGGGCCGATGAAAATGGGTTTAAATTTTCCTGAAAAGGCGAGGCTATTGGCCCTCTACAAGATTATAAAATATTACCCCGTCACTCAAAATTCGTAAAAAAACATCTTTGGTATTAGTTGCGGTGGCCCAATCGCTGGCATGCTATGCGTATTTTAGGCCAATGGTGTCTCCGGTCACGGTCGTGTGACTGCAGTCTCCAAGCGGGTGACAAGACAGAGCACGGCACCTGCCTGAAGGCCGCTGCTTGGTAGGCCACTTACATGGCATCCACTGCACTTTCAACTTTGGGACGAACACAGAGAAGAGAACATAGTGACAAATCCTCTCGCTGTGTTCATGGTTGAGATGCCCCTTGAAGATAAGGTTAACATTTTAACACGCTCCCCAGTGGATGCACGGACCGTCCGAAAAGGTTATTCGGCGTTCATTGCCATGGCGACGGCGATGAAAGAAGACGGCTCTTTTGCTGCAGAGGAACACTGCGGCGCAACGATACGAGATGCGTGCTGAGGCGCTTCGCGCATGCTTTTCAATGTGAGGAAAGCGAAAAAAAAAAAAAGGCTGGTGTTTTCCAGTGCCTTATAATTTGACAAGCCTTACACGAACAGCATGTTTTTGTGGCCATTCCCCGCCCTCTTTTCATTTTATACCCAACATGGGTCTAAAGTATAAAACTGCCTCCGTTTCAAACGGTACCCGCTTGATACGGTACCCGCTCGATACGGGCGCCCGTTCGACCTGTCACGTGACCACACATTTGAACGCGCACTTCGGTTATTCAGGCAAGTTATTCGTTAGCTCCAAATGGGTACCATCTGGAAGGTTGGATGCATTAAACTTATTTAATACCCTTGCAAACTTGATAAACCTATTTATAACATGGAAGAAAACACGTAAAAATGTAATCACGCAGGTGTTTGCGAATATGCAGGAAAACAGACACAAAAGTTTGTTTTCAACTCTACTAGAAGTTTTTTTTTACATACAGCGTATTCCGCAGACAAGTACAAACGTGCAAGCCATATGTGAAATGTGAAGATGTACTACTAAGCTTTTATACAACTGAGAAGATTGCAAGGCAAACAATTCCATGCTATAGTGTTTATTCTCCCGGCAGCTGGGAAAATAATTTCCCCGAAATTCTACCGGCAGACGCCTTTCATTGTCGGTGGCAAACAGTTCATCGAACGACGTTACATCGACAGGTCGTTTCATTGACAGATTGTGTATCATCCATAGATTATCTAATAGAGAGCTATGATTACCTTCTTTTTTCTTTTCTTTTTTTGTAATAAGTCACCCCAGACCAGTGGCGTACCAACTTGTTTTTTGAGTGGGGGGGGGGGGGGGGGGGGCAAACCAGAACTATCGATAGTTTTTCCAAAACTATCGATAGTGCCGCAGAACTATCGATAGTCGACTATCGATAGTACTATCGATAGTTTTGCGATCGTTTTTCGATAGCCGACTATCGATAGTGCTATCGATAGTTTTTCGATAGTCGACTATCGATAGTTTCTCTACTATCGATAGTCAGATTTCTGGCGACTAACGATACTATCGATAGTACTATCGATAATTTTGCACCACTATATGGTAAGTGCTTGGGTTAGTTGGTGTCCCATTTGAAAAAATAAAGCAAGAGAAAAGAGAAGAGGAATCGACGCAAACTACTTGTTTCGCAAAACTAGCGATAGTAAACCGTCGACAGTACTATCGATAGGTTTGCGATGTCGACTATCGATAGTTGATAGTCGACTATCGATAGTTTTTCGATAGTCGACTGTCGATGTCAGATTTCTGGCGACTATCGATACTATCGATAGTACTATCGATGGTTTTGCACCACTATGATAAGTGCTTGGGCTAGAATTGGTGTCCCATTTGAAAAAAAAATAAAGCGAGAAAAAGAGAAGAGGGATCGGCGCAAACTACTTGTTTCGCAAAAGTAGCGATACATACCGTCGACAGTACTATATATAGGTTTGCGATAGTCGACTATCGATGGTTTTCCGATAGCCGATTAATGATAATTCTCACGATAGTCGACTATCGATTGTACTATCCATAGCTTTTCGATAGTCGATTATCGATAGTACTACCGATAGTCGACTATCGAAAAACTATCAATAGTTGACTATCGAAAAACTATCGATAGTACTATCGATAGTTTTTTTACTATCGATAGTCAGAATTCCTGGCGACTATCGATACTATCGATAGTACTATCGATAGTTTTGCACCACTAACGCCCATGCCCCAAACTGCTGCGTGTACGGGTTGGCCAGGTGGTATAACATATTTTCGTAATGAGCAGTCGCGGGCTGTCACTGCGAAAGAGCGTGAACGGGTCCGCTGGCCAGTGATACACCCGCGATGAAATGTCCCTACAGCGTGCAATTCGTGTAACGAGTGTCGGTGATATAGTTAGTGTCGACGAAACGTGTCCATGAAACGTGCATCCACGAAAAGTTGTCCATGAAAACGAGTTTCCACGAAATACCGGGAAAATAAGAAAGTTATGGATGTTAGCGCTACGCGGTATCCCAAGACGTTGATACATGATTCTCAGGCAGCTAATGGGAGGCGACTGCCGGAAGAATTTCGGGGAAATTATTCTCCTGGCTGCCGGGAGAATAGACACTGCCTAATTCTAGAGGTAATCTGGAAGGATACTCATAGAAGAACAGTCAATCGTTGCCAAGAAGTAGGTTGTAGTGCACTTACCATAAAAATAGCGGACTCGTTCGAGATTTACGTTGACACGGGCACTGCAAAACAACCAGATAAACAGAAAAAATAAAGTAAAGGCGTTTACAATTATCTTTTAACGCCGATCAGAACGCAACTCTTGAGGAGGAGGGGAGGGTACGCAACTCTTCCTTCCCCGCTAAATTTAACGGGGTAATTTTTCCACTGCATTTAGCGGTAAAATTTTACTCCACGTAACGTCACGTGCGACGTCACAGTGTCGTCCCACACATGATGTCACGAGGGTAAATTTGGCGGAAATCATTTTCCCGTCAAATTTAGCGGAAAAAGTTTTTCAGCTCGAATTAGCGGAACTATTGGCAACGTTAGATGCGTGGGACGTCAAGTGACGCACACACGACCCTCGAGACCATCATGAGGGTTACTCTCACGAGGTCACCCTCACGCGGGTTACCCTCACGAGGGTTAGGAGGGTTATCCTCACGAGGGTCACCACTCATCGCGGGTTACCCTCGTGACGTCATAGTCACGTGTTTCCAACGTTATTGGATTACCTCAGTTGTGGAACTCCCGCGGAGGGGGTACCCCCCTCACTCACTTCGATCCGCCTGGACTCGTTCGAAGCGCCCTCTAGAGCTTCGTTTCATAACTGTACGTTCCAAAGAGCACAGCTGAAGCGCCAAATGGCGATCACAACGCCGCCGTTTCTTCCGCAGCGGTCACTCGAGGAACTGCACGTGACAACTAATTTTGGCTTCAATCGGCCATTTCGGAGCCGAAAGGGGTTACAGGGGTGTCACCTTTGACTCCCCAGCGGACGCGCCGCGAGATGCCACCGAAGTTAAAATGCACCTAGGTCGGGACGCGCTACCTGAAATCCCCGCTGAGTCATGGTTGTATAAAAACAATATTAATTGTGCTGTAAAACCTTGAAAACTAGAAATTTTAGAAAACATCACGCGCCCCCATTTTGTACTAATCTCCAATAAAAGTTACTAGAAAAAGAGTTTTTTCCGTTGGTTTTTACGCGTCTCGTAACGTTGAAACGAACGTATACCGATTTAGTTACCAAAGCAGCCGTCCGGCGGCGCGTCGAGCGACTCCGGGCGGGTCGTGGTGAGTGAGGGGGGTACTGTTCGTGCATGCAGCGTCTATGAACAGTTCCGTAACTGAGTTAATGTAATAACGTTGCGTGTTTCTTATAATGACGTCACACGCGACGTACCCGAGGTGATCCTCATGAGGGTCACCCTCCGAGGGTAACTCCTTGTGATCCCTTCACGAGGGTAACCATCGTGATGTCACACGTGACGTCACGTTTGACGTCATTATGAGAAACGTCCCCAGAATGCAACGCGCGGTCACGCGGCGGCGACGCCGACCAAGGAGGTTGACGCCGACGGTGTCGCCGTTAAAGCTGGAAACGGGCGCCTATGAGCTGCGCTCTAAAACGAGAAGGAAAGGCTCCGTCCCCTGCAGGGGGCACGTGCGATAGTGGGTGTTTGGTGCGAAAGGCGCGTTGCCACGAACCCCGAGCCATCGGTTCAGCCCGCCGCCTGACTATACGTGGATTTCCCGGCCTCCGGAGAAAGAGTTTCGATGGTTCGTCGAGCCCGGGTAGGCTTGAACCCTTAGGCGCCCCAAGGTAAAGCAATACCACTTCGGACCCGCTTTGCGCAGACGGGTGTCTATGGCTAAGCCCGAGAAGGATGATCTCGTCTGTTGCGTTCGCCTCTCTCTCCTCGCCTCTCTTCTACAGTGGCGTAGCTAGACCATCTGGCACCCGGGGCCCTTAGGTTTTCGTCCCCCCCCCCCCCGAGACCGCAAGCAACAGCATGCGGGGCCGCCATTTCTCTAAACAGAGTTTCGAGGCAATTCGCAAGATGTCAAACGACCTCTAACCGCACGCCTTAAATGGAAAGTAATGAATCAAACAACGTTGGCATACGGCCAGCGGCAGCCAGTCCGTCACAGATTTAGCTCGACGGTCTCCAGTCATGGCACGCTGTGGCAACAGGGAAACGCCGTCGCCGTCACAACATTACGAATTCACTTGCCAGAACACTACAGTGACCGTCTCCGACGGCGAGCGACGCGCTTCTAGAACTTACGGCGGGTCAGAGAGCGAGGGAGCTTCGAGCAGAAGCCTCGCCAGCACCTCTCGGCACTTCCGGCGGGTGCGGTGCCGTGCACGGTGGACAGCCATGGGTGAGAGTCCGGGGAGGGAGACACTGAAGTTTACCCAACACGTTTACCCCTCCCGCGACTCCTCTGTAAGACTCGTGTGATTTCTTCTTCGTTGGCGCTTCTGCTGTCTCGGCGCAGTCCGCCGTGGTCGGCGCAAGCCAGCGCGTGTTGCGCTGGGTTTGGCGTAGACTAGATGGTTGCTGGTGCCCGGCAGCTCTTTCTCGAGTGCTCCCGCACTTTCCGCGCTTGTTTTTCCGCCGGTGCGCGATGACTGCGCGAGCCAAGTCAGTTTTGCGACTCTGCACCAGACGTTCGTGATGAAGAGTGGTGACCTCATGCGTCTACACATTCTTTGCCACTTACGAACCATAAACCGGGGAGCCGCATAAGGCACCCCCCGTACTGAGACCTGACCGGGGCCCACGGCCCCGCCCCCCCCCCCCCCCCCCGTTACTACGCCACTGCCTCGTGTCTCCTTTCCTATTTTACCTTTTTTGGCGGCAAGGGCTACCTTGAGTGGCGACAGAACTCTCTTCTTGATCTACACTTGGTTATAGCATCCTGGTAGTACACTGCTTGGTTCAAAGAGTGCCTGGTCCTCCATTCCGGATGTGAAAAACAACTTTCTAAGCGTTTCTCACTTTCTTGTGGCAAAGGTGCTTCTGAACGCTACCGTCGGTGAGACATTCAAGGCAACAAGAAAATGGCTCCTGGCGACCCACTTGGTCGAAATTGAATAAAGTCAGCATGGAATGCTGCACTTCTTGCTTTAAATTCCGTATCTGACCACAAAGTCACAGTTACACCTCACCGCACCTTAAATACCATCCAGGGGGTTATTTCCGAGAATGACCTCCTTGACTCCTTAGACAGTGAGATAGTCTCAGGGACTTTCCGACCGAGGCGTCGTAGCTGCCAAGCGAACCTCCCTGCGCCGCGACGGCCAAAAGGCGGAAAACAAAGGACATAGTTCTTACATTTGAATCTGCTCCACCGCCCGAGGCTGGGAAGGCTAGGTTTCTTCACTGTAAGAGTTCACAACCTATGTGCCCAGAACTGCGGCGGCAAAGCCACATTGTGGGAAGTGCAGTCGAGACTGACCATCAAACAGATACGTGCCTCTAACGACGCCATCCGTGTCAACTGTAACAATCCCCATCCCGCATATTCCCGCTCTTGTAAGACATGAAAAGATGAAAAAGCCATGCTTAGTTTGAAAAGGGGAAACAAAAATCTCTCTTCCCCTAAGAGACTTTGCAAGAACGCACGTCGCTTTGCGTTTTTGCAAAAAGGCGGCTTTGGAGCAGGTGGTGCAGCAGGGGACCTGCACCACTGAAGGTTGCTGATAGCAACCCAGACGTCTTTTCCAGACAGTGGGATGCCACAACCGACCCTTCCCGCCCTGAACTGAAGATTCAGCTTCCTGGACATGCACCTTGCAGACAGGTCGGTCTCCGATCACACCAGCCAGCGTGCCAACCAGTGGCGTAGCCAGGATTTTATTTCGGGAGGGGTTCACCAGCATTATTACCCCCCCCCCCCCCCCCCAAATGACGAAGCAGGGTGAACTCGGCGGTACGGACGCTCGCGCAAAGATTAGGGAGGCGCTGTTAAGATAAAACGGGTAAAGCTGCATTGTCATTTTTCAAAACGGAGCAGGCTTCATTTACAGGAATACGGGCGTGGTGGCTCACTGTTCTACCGTAGTTGCGGCCCACCAACTTTAAAAGCTTCCTTACAGCACATAACTCCCTCCGCTTTTTGAGGTACCACTGCATTACCAACGCGTGCCGGCCAGACAAAACAAAAAGATAGCTATACTGTCATAAAAAAATTAAACAGCAACACACAAAAAAAATTGCAAAATTAGAGCAAGCGTTTATGCACAAACACTTGGCAATATTCCAAGCCGCCATTAAAATGGCCGAGACAGCTGAAGTCGAAATTTAGATGCCGCGAGTAACAAGTCGGCAACGTCACCGCTCTAACATTCCCGCTGGAAGCACGGAAGAGCATTTTAAGCGTTCCGTGTTCCTTCCTTTCATGGATTACCTGATCACAAAGTTAGATGGGAGATTTAAAAAGCACCGGCGTACGTTGCAATTACTTTCGTCGCTTCTGCCTGCAAAGATCTTGGAAAGCGGGGCAGGTCTCGGCGCTGAAGAGTTTTTGGAGCTCCATTCAGGCCTGGTTTCATTTCCTGAACTCCAATGTGAGCTGCTCATATGGGCTGCCAAATGCAAGAGGGAGAAACGTGAAACGCCCGTCACGTGTGCGCTACAGGCGGTCGCCCTCTGTCCGGAGGCCCTATTCCCAAACGTTCATCGTCTCCTCAAGATCCTAGCGACTCTGCCCGTAACAACGGCGGAAGCCGAGAGCTCATTTTCTTCACTACGACGGTTGAAAACATACCTGAGAGCGTCCACTTCGAATGAGCGACTGCTCGGTTTAGCGCTTTTGAATGTTCACCGCGACATGGAAGTTCAAGCGGAGGACGTCCTGGATATTCTTTGCCGTGAACGCAGGCGGCTGCATCTTAATATGTAGGCGCTTGGCATAAATGAAATGATCAAGAGAGCCTGTAAATTGCTTTCTGAAATAACTAGTCACAGTTACTTTTTTATTCGTGGTAATTTACGGCGTGCTAAAGAACGCTACTACTTCAAGGTGTTCAAGGCAGCAGAGGGGTGTACGGACGTCACGTGGAAGGAGTTAAAATTCTCTTTTAAATCGAAACCGTTCATCTATTTCAATTAATAAAATAGTGCGTAACGCTGTTGAACTAACCGAATGTTCTTTGGCGAACGCTTTTAACCTGCATTTTGTGAATATTGGAAGCGGGATTGTTACTGTAAAGTATTGCGTTTTTGATGATAGAAACAGCAGCTCGATTTTTTTAGATCCGGTTGTAGAACCTGAGGTCATTAATGTGATTTTACAACTTAAGAAAAGTGGAGCTTGTGACGTGGATGGTTTACAAATAAGGCCTGTTAATTATGTTGTTCATTTATTAGCGTCAGTGCTAACGCATATATTTAATCTTTCTTTGATGACTGGTGTTTTTCCTAAACGAATGCAAATAGCAAAAGTGTCAGTACTACACAAAAAGGGGAGTGTAAATGTTATGGGTAATTACAGACCGATTTCTATATTGCCAGTATTTTCTAAAGCACTTGAAAAGGTACTTCATACACGTATAACTAATTTTTCAACTAAGCATAACTTGATATGAGTTTGGTTTTATAAAGCATAAATCTACCGAGGCTGCACTACTCGTCCAGAAAAGAATTCATCTTGAAAATTTTGAAGAAAAAAATTGTTCTTGGAGCATTCATAGACTTCACAAAGGCTTTTGATTGCCTCAATCATGAAATTTTACTAGCAAAATTGGATACATATGGGATTCGAGGGCATGCTTTGCAGTGAGTGAAGTCTTACTTACAGCATCGAATGCAATTAGTTTATATTGATGGATATTCGTCAAGTTCGAAGCGTATTCTTACTGGTGTTCCACAGGGATGTATATTAGGTCGTTTTCTTTTCAATATTTACGTTAATGATATTGTAAATATTAACTCTGGTGCAACATTTATCAGCTATGCCGACGACACTAGTTAGCTTTTTTCAGCTGAAAATGTCGATGTGCTATTTGACATGGCAAATCAGGCGTTATCTGCATTAGCAACTTGGAGTCGTATTAATTCACTACAAATCAACGTAGAAAAAACAAAAGCAGTGCTTTTTCGCCCAAAACATAAGCTAGTCACAATTACAAGAGATATCGTTTTGAACTTGTCTAAAATAGAGATTGTAAACTCTTTCAAGCTCTTAAGTGCCATTTTTACTGAGAATATGTCATGGGATAGTCATGTCAACTACCTTAGTTTCTAAGCTGTCATAAGTAGTAGGTGTGATAAACCGCCACCGGTACATGTTACCAGCAAAGGTGAAATTATTAATATACAATTCGTTATTTTACTCCCACATAAACTATTGTAATTTAGTCTGAAGTACAACAAACTCAACGAATCTAAAAAAATACACTTGTTGCAAAAAAAAAAGCGTTAAGGGCTACAGAAGACGTTCCATTTGACTTCCACACAGCTAGTTTATTTAAGAAGTTTCGCGTTATCAATATACATGCTCTACTTAGCTATAGACGTGTGACTAATCTAAAACTAGAACAAATTAGGGGTTCAAACGTTTTGATAAACCTTGGACAGCTCTCTCAAAATATTCACGCGTGTTCTACCCGTCGTGCGGAATGTTGGGAGGTGGTCACTGCAAGAACGAACTATAGCACACAAATGCTTAAACATACTATCCCAAAAATACTTAACCTACTTGAAGATAAAAGATTGGAATTCAGTACATTGTCTCTTAGAGAAATTCGACTAATTTTCTCCACAAATGAATCTGAGTATGAACTAAACTTTTGGGGTCTCATAACTTCTGTCTGCAAATAGGTCACTTTCCTGTTATAGCCGATGATAAAATATATTATGTTCGAAACACGCTTTGTTAAATTGTGGTAATCAAGATTTGTAAATGTTTTTTTTTCGTTCATTTGTCAAGGACTTGTCAAGCTGTGCCATACAGCTTTTTTCCTTGATCGCCACCATCAACATACGACGGAAATAAACTCTTTATTAATAATTTTAGTCGAAAGCACGTAATTCTGATCAGTACTCAAGGTGTGCGTGAGCGCAGCGCCACCCTTTGCTTACAGTGCAGTTGTTTTTACAATTCATTTAATATTACTTACATCACTGACATTGTTTTATATTATCACCATGTGTTCGTTTTATTATGTTCGCTTTGGTTTGATTGAACTGTGTATTTTAGTGAGGATAGTTTGTTATACTTGGCCTTGAAATTGCCATCCTTCACCCCACAAGTGTTTCGAAATATCCGTTCTCTATATATCTGAGATCAAGTTCCGCATCCCATTAAATATATATGAATGAAGGAATATTGCCTGTTTTATTTATTTGAGCATTTTCTACCCCACAAACACTCTTCCCGAAGACATATAAGTTGGAGATAGTCCGCGCTTCCCCTTTGCTCCATGCCCCGCGCAAAACCGACTGCGTGTGCAGGGGAGCCAGCGGGCCCCGGGGGGGGGTAGGTTTGGCATTTCGGGGGGGTTTCGACCCCCCAAACCCCCCTCTGCCTACGCCACTGGTGGTAACTACCCTGTCAGTGTTGGTGGTAACGCGTTACGGTAACGGCGTTACCGGTAACGCGTTACTTTTTGGTAACGAAGTAACGTACTCGTTACTTTTCCAAAGAAGTAACGGGTAACGTACTTACGTTACTTATTTTGAGTAACGTGTAACGAAATTACGTTACGTTACTTTACTTCCTAAAACTTAAAAAAAATTAAATTTTAATTTTTTTGTGTGTTTTTAAGTGCCCATTTATAAATTCCTTAGTCAAAAAATGCCGCTGTCCTCCACATCGAGCGCATCCGTTGAACGCCTATTTAGCGTAGGCGCGGACGTGTTTACCAAGAAGCGAGGTAGAATGTCAGATGCCAACTTCGAAATTCAGCTGTTGCTGAAGTACAACAGCGGAGTGTGCTTCGGGTAACGGAGGAACTTGTTCACAGCAACTATCTGTACTTCGACATGTTGTGAATAAAATATATTCAAAGTTTCAATCTCGGCTGGTCTTAATTTCTGTGCTAATGAGGAGGCCGGTTCTTCTGTTAAGTTCCGTGCCAACATGTTATAAATCAGCTTCATATATACTTCCGCGTTTTTTCTTGTAACTATTCGGGTGAAACCCTAAGAAAGAGAGGGTAATTAAGTTTCCGCATGGACATATTTTAGCTATGGCGCTTACGCATATCAAACGTCGAAACAGCAAATGTTTTAGTTCGTGAATAAAAAGTAACGCAACAGTAACGTGCGTTACTTTTTATCAGTAACGGTAACGGTAACGCGTTCCTTTTATTTTGAGGTAACGTAGGTTGGTAACGCGTTACTTTTATTTGCAAGTAACGAGTAACGTATTTAGTTACTTTTTTCGGTAACGCCTACAACACTGTACCCTGTTCCTCCAGGGCAGCAGCCTTTCGGTTCTTGGTGGAGAGAGTGCACAGGCCGCTCCCCTTCTCAGGATGGGCCAGCAGCTGCAGCTGTCGTACCTGTACACACTACGCGGTCCACTGCCAGGGAGATGAGTCGACACTCTCGTCCGCACTCGTCGGACAGAGTGTCGTCATCAAAGGAGCGGCGTGGCTCTCGTGTCGCCCCTTCAGCGCCAAAGGGACCGGAACAGGTGGACTCGGGCAGTGTCCTGCTCTAACACACCTGCTGCCCCTCCTGCTGGGACAGGCCGTGGCCGGGTTTTGCAGCCACGTGTCCCGGGCCTACCCAAAGCCTTACCCAAAGCCCCGTCCCAGGCGGCGGAGGCAGTAGATGAGGGCAGTGAGGTGCCCGCGCCTCCGTCTGATAAGGACGACATGAACTGGCAGATGCCCAAATCTATGCATGAAAACAAAGAACCAGTAAACCCTCCAAAATGGCGCTGTAGAGTTCTTTTTGTCATGCGCGGCAGAGTCAAGGTTTTGCTTTTTACTTGGTTTTTGCTACTTTTACTGATTTACTAACCCTTTAACTTTGTTTTAGAATATTAACTGACATTTCATTTTATGCAGTGGAACAGCCGCAGTCTTTGACGTAATATTGATGATGTTAATTTTTTTATTGACGAGTTACGTCCTACAGCTCTCTCTTTACAAGAGACGCGTTTAATGATAATCATAATTCCGTGTTACGTCGCTATCAGTTTTTTTGTGAAAAGATCGCCCTGAGTCAAATGCATCGAGTGGAGTAGCTGTGGTTGTTCAACTAGAGTGGAGTCGCGTGCTCCGGGCCTCTTTGCTCACCTCTTGAGGCAGTGGCAGTACGCCATCTTTTGGCCCACCTCATCACTGCTGCATCCATTTATATTCCACGCAAACATTCCACTGCATCTTCATGATTTCCAAAGACTTGTTGCACAGCTTCCTTACCCTTTTTAACTTTTAGGATATTTGAATGCGCACCACCCCTTGTGGGGTAGCTTTCGTCACGACTCAGGTGGGGTCCTTGAGCGGTGTTTATTATCATATGGGCTGTGCCTTATGAAGAATGAGAGCCAACTTTTTGAGTGCAGCTCACAATTCATCTACATATATCGATCTTACCGCCTCATCCCCTTCGTTGTTTTCTTTATTTACATAGAAAGTCTTGGATAGTCCTTTTGGAAGTGACCACTTTCCAGGGCTGGGCAGTATCGGGATATATATGTATCGCGATAGTATTTTAGAGATACTTTCGAGTATTTGTGTCTGTGTATCGAGATACATTAGAAAAATGCATTTGCCTCGCAGTAGTAAAAGGCATTTATAATATATCGCGTGTATCGCGATACTTTGCCAGACCTAGGTATCTCGTTACATTTGTTGCCCCTTTTAAGATACATTTGAAGGATAAAAACACCTGTTTGGTGCAAGTTGCTTCGCAATTTATAATATGAACCCACCCTATGACATCTCCCATCTGAGTTACAGACATAAAAAGAAAACTGGTTTAAAAAGTTTACTGGCAAGAGCCTCTTATCAATTATAACCTGCAAACTATTCATTGATTTGAATTAAAAAAAGAAGACCTGAGTCTGAAGATGATTGCTTTACTACCCCAATGATTATTCAAAAGGTGGCAAGTAGAAATTTCAGAGAGATATTGTAACTTATTGCTTTGCTATTTTTATTTGCTGTTTCGCAATATGCCCTTAAATAATCAAACCACTCCAGTGTGAAAAAGATAAACAAACAAACACATTAGGTAGTGATTATAATGCAATTAAATGTAAAGGTGCAAGCGAGTTGGACAAGAATGACGAAAATCATCCCTGCAGAGAGGGGGAACAAGAGGGAACAACAGATTTGTGTTTGTCCTTTGTCCCTCTTGTACCCCTTCTCCAGGGATTATTTTCGACATTAGGTAGATCCTTTTCTAGAAACGTTTCTAACGAATCCAAACAATTGCTCAGAACTCCGCGTACCTGATCAATCGGACGATTGAAGCTAAACGACTACCACCGAAATTCTCAGAACGTATAATATTTCGGTGAAAGAGTTTGTAAAATTCCCACCGTCCTCTTTTGTCCTTGCTTATGGGTGGCAAATTCCTTGTTTCCAGGTGAGGATTTCCAGATCACGGACGAGGAAAATGGCGCCATCCACGAGAATAGAGTTGGCCAGTTGAGGAAGGCCAACGGGAGTCTGCTTCGAAAGTGTTGGACACAGTAACTTCGGCCTTGTTTTAGAGAGACATTGTATTTGTTTTAATTACTTGTTTCAATGTGTAGCATAAGCAAGCATCCATTTTAATATCAAGAGTTTAGTCATAGTCTTGCTTATCTACATAGAGCTGGGGCAAAAAACATCAAAAGAGGTACAGCATTTTAGTATTTTTTTTTATTTTGAACTGGTTTCAGCAGCGCCCCCGCCAGGTACAACAGTAGCGGCAGCAGTTGGAACACCTTGGTAGAATGCTAGCATGAAGTGCACTACCATGAGTTTGCCGAGCCTTGATCTAAACCGGTTGTTGTCTGCCAGCACTTACTGTGTCAACTGTTACTCAAACGCCAATAGGCCAGCTTCAACTTGTGTTTATATATATATATATATATATAAAAGTAAATTGACGAGTATGCTCTCATGTCACAATAAGCACCCACCCACTACTTAAAAATGCTATGGCGAAATTCAAGCACATTTTTTACTGTCTAAATGTCAGCCACGTTCTGGCCACACAACGGAGGCGGCTATTTTTGCTCGAAAAGACACCAAAACTTTACTTAAAACGAAAAACCCGAATGTCACTACGTCATCTACCCCTGAAAGCAGCGCCGCACCGCGGAAGTATACGACGGCGAGCTGCTTGAGCGCGCGCCCTGTAAAACTTGGCCGAACTAAAGGCGCTTAACCGGAATTCCCATCTCTAAGCGGCGAAAAGATGCAGATTTCTTTGTATCTGCATTTGGATTATGTGGTTTTTATATGTTGTTTGTACATATCTTGTGCCCCCGCTTAATCATTCTAGTTCGCCTTTGAATCAGTTAATTGTATTTTTAATTTAACTAACGGAATCAAACTCCGAGTGGGTCGACGAGAATATGGTCTAAACAGTACGTTATTCTAAGCGATGGTCGAAAGTTCTAATCGGCTTACAGTAACGATCCGGTCGGCAGTGACGTCTAAGGCTCAAGGCAATCACTTTTTGTGTTGATAAAGTATGATTAACTATAGGCACGATGTTGGCTCAAATTCCTCATACTTTAATAAAATGTAGCTGGGTAAGCATGTAAGCGCCGATCGCGCTAAAATCGCATTACTGTTGTCTATGCGAATTATATATGAGAGTGAACGGTCATTTATTGTACGGGCTAAGGCATACAGCCGTGGGTTATGCTCTGCGACAATATTTACAAGTCCGCGATCTTCGATTCGCATTTGCTGACACTGGTTACCCGCACGTGAAGACTAATTAGTGCGAAAAAATAAATGCATGCATCTTTAAAACTTGCATGATGTGTTCTGCAAGCGAATTGTGCGCTCGAGAAAATCACGCGAACCGACGACGTCCAGCGCGAATCGCGTACATTAGGCATCCTGTTTGCAGTAAACCAAGGACACTGTATTACTGAAGTAGCGGTACTTTTCTGGTGTAGACCATCGAGAGTCAAAGCAACAGTTGTCAGCGCCGTTCCGTTCTTCTTTTCATTTGGGTATTGGTACACTGAAAATGGCAATTAACATGGACAGCTGATATTCTTTAGTAGGGCATGTTCAGTGTACGCAGCATGGATCCAGACTTTAATGTCGCCATTGCGGTTTTTGCACGTCTGTTTTGCCCACTGAACGAGGTTTGCGTCTCACTGTGGTCGTCCATCGCACACTGGCGGCTGAAGTTTGGGGCCAGCACTGGCGGCTGAAATTTGGGGGCCAGCAATGACGGCTGAAGTTGCTGACGTGCGAAAACCTTATAGCTAAATTTCGTCTCCTTTATCTGTCTTTCGATGAATCTAACGCAATGCGGGAAGTTCAAGAACAAGGAAACGCAGAAAAGGGTAGTGATGGGCCGAACCTTTGCCGAATCGAACATTCGACGCCGAATCTTGCGATTCGGCCAAGCCGAAGTTAAGCGAACTTTTTTAAAGATCGGAAAAGATTCGGCAAGGATACAGTGTTGCCAAACTTAAAAGTTTATATTTCGTTTTTTCGGGTGAAAAAGGTTCATATGACATGAGCGAAGGACGTTTTAGCGAACAGCGGTCATTTGAGCGAATCGACGTTTAAGCGCAGTTGTTCTCAAATGGGGGTCCGCGAAGGCATCTTAGGGTTCCGCGAAACCCTGCCTCATCAGTCAAGCAATACAGGTTTTATTTCTTTTAGGTTCAGATGATATGTTCCGATTTTCGGGTGAGTGGTCTCGTGTGAATACAAATAAGAGAAGTCTACTTTACACTAGCCCTTAGTTCTATTCATTTATTGAATCATTACCATAATTAACCTATCCCTTTTCCTTCCATTCACCACAAATGGGGTCCTTTCATCATCTCCGCTGATCCACAAGGTCCGCGAAACATCAATGGTTGAGAACCACTGTTTTAGCGAATGACTTGGGCGCGTGTTGACCACCCACCCGCCCTTTGCTTTCCGCCCCTTGTGGCGACAGTCTTCGGCGGCTCACTACAAAAATGTTAGTTCACCTGGCCCACTTCCGTAAACGCCGCTTCGCGGCAGCCGACTTTCCGCTAAAGCGTCTTTCGATGAAAATTCGGTGTTCGCTAAAACGTCGTTCGATCAATTGAGTGCCAACCCGGATAACTGTATCGGTGTAACGTTTGTGTTTTTACTGGCAATTTTACAGTGATTTTTTTGCAGAAGTGGTGTGACAACGAGGTTGATTAGTAGCGGACGCAGTCGATACGTGAGTTTAGGTTTTGAGGCCTCATCAGCGCAAGCCTGCAAGTGAGTCACCGTTTCGTCCACGAACATGAATGCAACGGCTGCTTAACCTTCACCAGAAGAGATAACACGCCAGTTTTGCAATAAAGCGTGCGTTCCATTTTCGAAACGTCTCGTTTTTAACTTTTAAAAATGCAGGTTTCTGATGTTAGGACCCACGCGGGCGTTCAGAAAGATGATAATAGGTAGGTTTTTCGATTACGCAACGTCGAGCATGACAGTTTTGTGTTTAGTTTTATGCAGATAGATGAAAACCGAAAATAACAATAACGCTAATTAAAAAGCTGTATTATTATGTTTTGGCACAAACTACTTGTGAGCCGAAAACAAAATTGCTATAATTGCGAGGAGCGCTTTAATGTGCTTGTCAGTCAATGTTGCAACTACCTTGTTGCATCACTGAAAATATCAAATGAAAATCACGTTATCCAGAATGCACCTCATCATTTTCCACTTGTTCAGTGGACCGCGCCAATTCCTGGTCGATCTTCTGTTCTTGAGGCCAAAAATATTGAAGAAAACCATGTTCACAAAAGCTGACAAAGCACGCACCTCGCCGTAACCGCTGGTAGTACTACAACGTACTGTAAGTGTAGGATGGTAACCGCACGACCGCACGGCGTCCATTGCAATCTATGGGACCATCACGTTCTCACGCGTGGGCAGACGTTTGCCGAATTTTCGCCGAATCTTAAGTGGCAGAGTCGGTCCATCATTAGAAAAGGCGTACAAACATGCGCCCAAGGGTCTCAACATCTTTGTGGGCCTCGTCTATTTTCCGCATTTCTTTTTTTTTTTTCGTTGTTTTCTTAAAGGTTGCAAGTTATTATCCGATAGTACGTCCATTCCGCGGAACTATTTCGAGGTAGTGATTTGAAGTTCTGCGACTGAAGCAAAGCTGAGGGGTTTTGCCTAATTCTTGGAGCCGTAGCCTGATTGCAGCATCTCGTTTATTAACAGCATGCAAGCAGCAGCGAGGCGAAGGCGAAACGGGCGAGAGAACGTCATCAGAGAGTCTTGCTCTGTCCCCGGAGGGGCCTCGAGCTTGGGCGGTTCCGGAACCACGTTCAGGTTGTCCGTCTTGGTCAGGTTGTTGAGAGCGGAGCGGGTCCGGCTGCTCAGGCAGCGGCCGTGGTGGTGGTGGTGGCCCATGACGCCCTCGCGCGTGTTCTTGGCCGGCTTGCAGAGGGCCACGTACACCTTGGGCACGAACAGGCAGCCTGTCTGGACCGCGCCGGACAGGCTGAGCAAGAAGCTCAGCGCCAGCGTGCGGATGGTCGGCGAGCCGCTGAGCAGGAAGAGCGGCAGGAAAGCCGAGCCAGATGACGCAGGTCGTGTAGTTGGCGAAGGCTGGTGGCGGGCCTCGTTGAAGCCCTCCGGACACTTGCGCGTCTTGAAGGCGTACACGGTGCACACGCCGATGAGGAGCGACGGGTACAGCAGGCCGACCAGGTACGAGGCGCCGTCGGAGCCCTGGCAGACGAGCACGTTGCGCGTGCGGCTGGAGTAGACGTGTGCCACGGCAGGAGGCTCCAGGAGCAGCCACACGCCCGCCAGACCGCCTGCGAGCAGGCGACGGACAACCGATGAGACTGCGCGCGAAACGCGCTTGCACCGTGAGCTGCTTGCTGCAGACCGACACGCTGCTTCGCAAACGAGGCAGCGTTTGCCCATACCGGATGATGGACACTGCGTGTGCGCAGAGGCCAGATTCGTGTGAAGTGAAGCGCTTGCGCATAGGCCGCGCCGACAACAGCGCCATCAGCAGCTGCCTGACGTTAGGACCGAGTGTCGGTGTGTTTGGTGCACCTGGCTAAAATCCCTAGCGCAGGAGAGGGCCCGCGATGCATTTGCCTTCCAGCATGCCGAAACAAGATGAATGAAATATCGCACAAAGTTTTACTATGCAGTCGCTGACAGTAAATTCACCGGACGCCATATTTGCGTCCAGCCCCTTCACAACGCATGCTCAGAACGAGCCTACACATCTGGTGACCTGCTAAGACCGGCAATCCTTCATGACGCGAAATGCACGTTGCAAAAGAAGCTGCAGTAGGCGTCGCCGTCAGCCCGCG